>JAVTVY010044748.1:0-19952 GCA_036873755.1 Hanleya hanleyi | reverse complement strand
AAAACTCAACTCCTCAGTTTGATTTCTAGCACGATCAAACCCACACGTGGATTACAGTGCTCCTCAAACTAAGGAGATTCATATACATTCATTGGATTTACTCGTGCTCTCAAGCCTCCCGTATTGGTCCGTGAGTTTTTACATTTATGTACTTTCTCATTATGCCGAATTCCTTACCGCATTTCATTGTATTTATTGTTATACATCATGTACAGTGGAAATCCTCAGTGTAATGGGATCGCACAGTTTGGCGCTCGCCATTCTGTAAACAGCATATTGGATCTATGCTTTCACTATGGGATTATTCTGCTCTGCTTTGAGAATAATATATACGTTGTAAATGTAAATCGTATACCATTGTGATAAATGTGTTAAATGTCTGGCACGACAAGGCTGGCACGACAAGCTATGGCACGACTCGGAATTGGCTTTACGATCATAGATTACGTTGTGCGCTACTGATCCGGTAAAGGACTCTTGTTGACATGTTACTAAGTATCCATTTTGACCGGCAGCACACCTCTCTCGAGGTAGTGCGTCGGGGTCATAACGTCCGTTGCTAGAGAAGTTACGTAACCTCTTTGTTACTGTGAATTCTTTGTGCGAATATTCTATAGGTAGTTGGGCATACCTTGGCATGACAATGCATGTACATGTAGACACTATTCTAATAGCTGAGCTCTGTACATTATATTCGCACTTTGGGTTTACGTTTCAAAGAACGGTGTATATATATAATCACAACAATAGCACATTGTTGTCTGTATTTTAGTAGAACGATGTGAGGTATTTTCATGACATACTATGGAAATAAAATACCGTCTAGGATGTTTCACGTTCCAAACATTCTTTCGCTCCAATACTATATACAGTTGATTGTATGTATGGTGTACCGTAATTATCAAACTATACGTTTGCACATGTATAGTAGTTCAACATGTGGTGCTGCAGAGGTATTACAGTACAAGTGGGGCTATACTGATACCTATACAATGAATCACTATTCATTGTGTGCGCATTACGGTGTTGTACGCTTGATTTTTACGAATGGACAGTTACGATGGGTCCGTCTCTTGTTATATACCACGAAACTGAGACTTTCTTTGATTGAGCTCGTTTCTGTACACATAGTGGCATCTATAATGTTGTGGCGGTATTAGTATACACGAGGTCCGTAGTACACTATGTGTAGGTTCAATAACCAAGGAAACACGTCAATACTGATTCAAGTCTTTTACTGTAGATCATAAGTGTTCCGTTCAGAATACATCAATCAGCAATCTGGACTCTCCACTAGTTGGATCACAATCAGAGTCAGACTGTCTTCATATACAGAGCACTTATTCAGGTGTCAGTGTCAGATTGATAAGAATCCGATAAGTTCGCTTTGTCAGCTTATCAAACTCATCAGAATCATCAGAAACATCAGATCATCAGAATAATCAGATCATCAGTCATCAGTCATCAGTCATCAGTCATCAGTCATCAGATTGACTGCAAATAGAATAAAACCTTATTCAGAACAAAACCACATTAATGTGAACAGCGCAGCATGAATTCTAATGACTTCAATTACAGCTATTGTCAATTTTACTTCAGTGTTGTTACTAACGTACACATGTTCAGTTCCAAGACAAACAGACGAATCAGTGTTGTGAACTATTTCGCAACTCAAGTACACGTTTTGCGGCTTTGCCGTTTTCAACACACATATAGCATTTAATAACGATTCACATAGTATAAAAAGAGATAGTTACCGTTTATGGTAGACCTCGGTAATAAACAAACTTTAAGGAAATTCATTCCACACGTCTAATCGACACAAAATGTCTTCTCGCGCTGACATGTGCGCGCCACAACCTCACAAACAATGAAAAGTCTAACAGGTACCGAGTCGGAAACGGACTAACATGCTCAGAGTTTGAAATAACATAGACAGTGCTGTTTGGCCGCTACATACCGCCCCCTTAATTGTGACTGGGGAAAAGGCACAATTACAACACCACTGCAACAACGGTCAAACAGAGAAAACACATAAAGAATAGCAATATAGTTCAGCATACCGACCAGAAGAAAAGATCTATGCGCTACTGTCCAAGTCACCTTCAAGTATCAAACAGAGCTTAGCGATAGGACGCTGAAGGATGGTTGTCTTGGTCTTGACCTTTACCATCCGCACCAAACCTTTCTTGTCACTGGTGGCTTCAATCACGCGTCCAAGGCACCACGAGTTTCTTGGTGAGCTGTCCATAATCAGAACAATATCGCCAACGCTTACGTTGCGCTGAGGACAGATCCACTTCTGCCGCTGCTGAAGTAAAGGTAAGTACTCTCTGATCCATCTACCCCAGAATACGTCTGCAAGGTATTGTATCTGACGCCACCTTCTTCGCATGTAATTGTCTGTCTTGTCAAAGGTTCCTGGGGGGAAGTACTCGCCAGGACGCAAGAGAAGGATGTGATTAGGAGTCAGTACCTCTAGATCATTCGGGTTGTTTGGCGATTCTGTAAGCGGGCGGCTGTTTAGCACTCTCTCCACCTCGCAAAATAAGGTCTGAAGACCTTCGTCATCAAGCTTGATGACCTGTTCGTGTATTAACGAATACAGGATTTTTCTCACAGAGCGAATTAATCTCTCCCATACGCCACCGAAGTGCGATGCAGCCGGGGGATTGAAGTCCCAGCAGATTCCTTTCTGCGACAATGTTTCTCGAATCCTTGAGGCATTCCATTTTTCGATTTCCTCTCGGAGCTCACGCTCTGCACCGACTAAATTTGTCCCATTATCCGATCGCATATATCTCACTGGTCCACGTCGTGCAGTAAAACGTCGTATTGCATTAATACAAGAGTCGGTGTCAAGGGAGCAAGCAACTTCGAGATGTACAGCTCTGACAGTCAGGCAGGTGAAAATAACGCCATACCTCTTGACGATACTTCTGCCACGTTTGATTTCAAATGGACCAAAGTAGTCCATGCCTGTCCTAGAGAAAGCTGATTCGTCAGGAGTGAGGCGACTGCTAGGAAGATTAGCCATCTTTTGCTCTCCACCTCTCGCCTGATACCTCCTACAGGTGACGCAACGAAAGACCATGTTTTTGATGGCTGAGATCGCACCTACAATCCAGTACCTCTGCCTTAACACCGCCAAGATGGAATTCTTTCCCAGGTGCCCAATCGTTCTATGTATATGGTCCAGTATCAACTTCGAAACAGTCGATTCTCTCGGTAAGACAATTGGGTGCTTCGCATCGTACGGGATGTCTGCACGCTCGAGGCGCCCACCCACGCGTATCAAGCCATCAACCATTACCGGATCCAACTTGTACAGAACAGAAGATTTCTTCAGCCTGCTGCCGGGTGTTGCACCATTAAGAGATTCAAGATCTTCCTGAAAATTCTGTCGCTGAGTATATTTGATAAGCGATATCTCTGCCTTTTGCAAGATGTCCACTGTCAGGAAAACAGATTTGATTCTCTGTCGGGCTTCCGCAAGTCTGGCCGCTTGGGTCTGTAGTATTTCGCTATCTATAATCTGTTTTTGACGGAGTGGATCCTGCTCCTGCAGTTCAACCCTCTTAGTCAGCTCATTACGCCTCGCCACGCGATTGCGCAAGTTTCCAATGGCAACCAATATCCAACCAGCCGCCTTCTTCAACCTTGTCCAGTTAGAAAAATGGGTCAGAAATGTGTCCATCGGCGTTTCAACAGGTTTGCTGATCGTTGCAGCGCTGACAACCTGCTTCACTTCCTTGTCATTTGCAAGCAGGACCTTTGAGCTTTCTGCACACTGCGGCCAGTCCGATTCATCCTTCCAAAGGAAGTCTGGGCCATGCAGCCATTGCTGGTTCTGAAGGAATTTCTTTACCGATAACCCTCGTGAAGCACAATCAGCGGGGTTCAGCTTGGTTTCGATATGCCCCCATTGATGCACATCAGATGCATCACGAATAACAGCCACCCTGTTAGCCACAAACGTGTGGAAGCGGGCATTCTCATTGGAGACATACCGGATCACAGACATGCTATCCGTCCAGAAAAAGGTTTCATTAACATCATATTCAAGTTCCGCCATCACCATTTTGTTGACGCGGACAGCTACAGTTGCAGCCGTCAACTCCATTCGGGGAATGGTAATTTTCTTTAACGGTGCGACTCGTGCTTTCCCCATGAGAAACGCACAGTGTACCTCATCCTTCTCATTAGTAAGCCTCAAGTATGACACCACGCCATAGCCTTTATCACTAGCGTCAGAAAAGTTGTGGATCTGACAGGATGTCACTCTACCGAAATCTTTTGGTTTGTAACACCTATCCACGTAGAGGCTTTCCAGTTGCGGTAGCTCTTCCAACCACTCTAGCCATCGTTTGGCATCGCCATCGTTGATTTGGTCATCCCAGCCTGCGTCACGCTTGCACAGATCCTGCAACATGATTTTCGCATTCAGCACGAATGGCGCTGCTAGACCGAGGGGGTCGTAGACAGAGCTTACGACAGACAGTATACCTCTTCTGGTAAGCGGTTGATCCTTAATTTGGATCTTGAATCCAAAGGAGTCAGACTCCACACACCAGAACACTCCAAGGGCTCGTTCTGGCAGAAGGGTTCCACCTTCCAGGTCAAATTGCTTCATCTCCTTCGCCCTTTCGTCAATGGGCACCGATTGCAGTACACGATAGTCGTTGCTCACCCACTTGGTGAGTCGGAAACCGCCTTTAGCACATAAGTTACTCGTGCCTTCAATAAGGGAAATCGACTCCTCTAGCGTGCTGGCAGATGCCAGCAGGTCATCTACATACATATTTCTCTTTACGGCGTCTACGACGGCACCGCTGAACTGACCTGCATTGTCGTCAGCTGTGCGACGAAGTGCAAAGTTAGCGCAGCTAGGGGAGGACACTGCACCAAACAGATGTACCAACATCCTGTGAGGCACAGGTGGCTGATCAAAGTCGCCATCCGGCCACCAGAAGAATCGCAGACAATCCGTATCCGGGTTAGACACCTTTATCTGGAAAAACATCGATTCGATATCTCCCATTATCGCAGTCCTTTCTTGTCTAAATCGTATGAGGACTCCCAGGAGGCTGTTAGTAAGATCCGGACCTTGTAACAGTTGTCCATTCAAGGACATCCCCAAGAAGGTAGCCGAACAATCAAAAACCACTCTGATCTTATCCGGCTTTCGAGGGTGATACACCCCATGATGAGGGATGTACCATACGTGACCGTCGTCCCTCTCCAGCTCGTCTAGGGGAACACGTTCGGCATAACCTTTGTCGAGTATCTTACTCATGAAAACAATGTAGTCTTCTCGAAACCGCTTGTCCTTCCGCATCTTACGTTTAAGACCTTCTAAGCGTTGAAGTCCCTGTGATTGATTGTTGGGCATTTTTACTGCTCTGTCACGGAATGGTAAGTCCATACAGTAGTGCCCGTCCAAAATATGTATAGAGCATTCAGTTTGTTCTAAGAACTTACAATCTTCGATGGAGTTTTCTCTTTTGTCGTCACTAATACGTTCCGGAAAATCCAGGTTAATTGACTGTCTTAGCATATGATCTAAGTGTTGCAGTTCTTCCAACTCTTGAATAGCTGCCACCTGAGCTCTGTTCACAATGGCATTAGATTGCGACTCACTTTCAGACTTGCCTCCATTGCGGACGACATTCCACACAATCCACCCAAGACGTGTTCTAGTAGCATGTGGACTACCACGTGGCCCGGTCTTCACCTGGAAAGGCGAATATGCATCAGGCACATTACCGCCGATCATCAGACCGATTTCTGCATCAACCTGTGGTAGTCTGATGTCATGAAGATGAGGCCAGCAATCAATATCTTGTTGTGTGGGGATGTGTTCTCTGGATACAGGTAGTCTATCCTTCGTGTAAACCTTCGGCAAGTCTACAGAGTTTCCAATCTCAAGATCACACACCTGCAAACCACTCACAGCCTGAGTATTCATCGTATAGGGCACTCCCATGGTATCCAATGTGAGTTGCATCCGCTTTCCGCTGACCCCAAGCTGATGCAAGAGTTTGTCAGTACAAAACGAGACACTACTACCAGTATCGAAAAAGGCGTAGGTCTCAACCGAGTGCACTTTGTTCTTCAATTTAACCCTGACAGGGATAATTGCCATGGCACAGCTGCTTTGCCCTTCCCTTGTGTGACTACACAGACCGGTGGGCATACTAACATCAGCAGCGGGATGGACCACATTCCTCAGATACTCCTTGTCATCCAAATGAAGAATGGTAGGGTGCCGTCTATTACAGATGCTGCATGTAGCTTTGTTTCGGCAGTTCTTTTTCATATGATTTGGCTTCAGGCACCCGAAACAAAGACCCTTGCTCTTAATGTAGTCAAATCTCTCTCGAGGAGGCAAAGCGACGAGTCGCCGACAATTATCCAGGGTGTGGGATACATCATTACAGTACGTGCAGGATTTAACAGAATCCCCTTTTGGCTGTTGTTCCAAGAATGTATCACCATCGGGCGTTCGAGTGTTACTCCCTTTAAACTTACCTTCACGGTGGGCTTGACTTTCCTCTAACTGGTTTACAGCGAAACTCCCTTTTGGTCGGTTGGATGTGGGGCGTTTGAAATTCTTATCCTTGGCTCCCTTGTATTTCTGGTCAGAGGTAAGCGCATCTTTCCCATAGACAGGATCATTGGCTTTCTTGGCCTCTTCTTTAACGAACATCACTAACTGCTGAAAATTAGCAATCTCACCTCTTTTCTTTGCCTGTTGCACAACGTTTCGCCATCTGTCGTGCAGATAGAAAGGAAGCTTGCTGATAAGCTTCTTCATGGTGTCCGAGTATTCCAAAACCTTCAGTGACTCAATGCTATTAACCGCATTCTCGCACTCTACCAAAAAGAGTGAGAACTCATCAAGTGTTCTAGCGTCATCAGGTCGGATGGTCGGCCAATCAAGTGCTTTCTTTATGAATGCATTGGCTATGACCTGGCCATCTCCATAGCGGTCTTCCAATTCCCGGATAGCTGCAGGGAATCCCCTAGAAGCATCAAGATGACTGAAACCAGATACCACCTTGTTTGCCTCGCCAAAGGTAAACTGTTCCAGATAGTTCATTTTCTCGTCATCACTATCTGTGTTTGAAACTACCTTTGCTTGGAATTGCCGGAGAAATTTTCTAAACTCCATGGAGTTTCCTCCGAACTTCTTTATTTCAAAGATCGGTTTGCGAAGATGGCGCACGACCAAAGATGCGACATCGTCAGTCATCGTTGTGGGAGCAACGTTTCCTGAAAGAAAATGATCAGATGCATTCTGGGGAAAAACATTACCGTGAGCAGGGTGAATAACTGAACCTCTTACCTGTACACCAGTATCTATGCGGCCTGCATTGCCAACAGCACTGTCCATATCATAAGTTTGCATGCCACCCCCTGTATGAACAATGTTATCCAAACCCGGCACCCGCTCTACTCTGCCAATGCCGAAAACCGGTTGGGCAGCACCATCATTCACACCTGGTCGTAACATGGCCTCATTCACACTGGCCTGTGGCATACCAACATTCACACCTGGTTGTGACATACCAACATTCACACCTGGTTGTGACATACCAACATTGTTAACATTATCCAATGTTACCCTAGCTATGGGGTTATGTACATTTATGTCACCACTACTATCATTGAACCTTGTTAGGACAAAAGGCTGAATATGTGGACTTAACCCAGACTGATATTTAGACAGATTTGCATTAGAATCTGGTTCTTTCTGTTCAGTTTTCACTAACTTGGTGTTCATTTGACTATGCCTTTCAATGTTCATGGATCTGTCAAGTTCTGAATTTTCAAACTTGCTAAGCACTTTACTCCTAGCATCTGAAACAGCTAGCTCAGTATTTAATAAATGTTCTTCTTCCTTTATTTTCAGATTTAACTTGGCAAGTTCAATCTGTTTCTTCTGCAGCATGGATTCCATTTTTGCCGAGAGTTCTGCTTTTTTCTGTTCTTCTTTGATTCTTGCTGACAATAGGGAACTGGTCAGCGAGGATGCTCGAGTGATGTGAGAAGCCGACTTAAGCTTACAGGACAATCTACTTCCGCCGCCATGGCTATGTCTACCGGACTTGCCAGCCCCGCCAACTGAAGATGCGGTATCACGTGGGTGGCACTGGAACCAGCTCTCCATAGAAAATTTAAAGTTTTTCAAGAAAATGTCTCTCGGTTCCTGATAGGCAGTGAGGAAATCTTCTCTATCTTCCACACTGAGCCAGCGGCAATATTCTTCTTCTCCTACTAGGAAACTTTCATACATGTCCAGCCATTCAGCATAGACATGCTGCACTTCTGAAATCGAACTATTTTCCGCTGTCATGCAATTTATTTCAGCTGATTTTGATTTCAGTTCACGGAATAGGTATGCTAGCCGTTTATATCTGTTTTCTTGCATAAACGCTAGGCCCCTTTCTGTAGGCTTCCTCTGCCTTTCTCCAGGCTGACTTTCTAGGTCTTCGTCACTGGGAAGAACAACGTCTTTATCGCCTGAGAACGGTGGTTCCTTTTCCGTGTAATTTCCTTCCATTATGTCTATGCTCTTTTGTTTTCTTCACTTCGGTCATAAACGTCAATAGAATGTAGGTTCAATAACCAAGGAAACACGTCAATACTGATTCAAGTCTTTTACTGTAGATCATAAGTGTTCCGTTCAGTATACATCAATCAGCAATCTGGACTCTCCACTAGTTGGATCACAATCAGAGTCAGACTGTCTTCATATACAGAGCACTTATTCAGGTGTCAGTGTCAGATTGATAAGAATCCGATAAGTTCGCTTTGTCCGCTTATCAAACGCATCAGAATAATCAAATCATCAGATCATCAGAATCGAATCATCAGTCATCAGTCATCAGTCATCAGATTGACTGCAAATAGAATAAAACCTTATTCAGAACAAAACCACATTAATGTGAACAGCGCAGCATGAATTCTAATGACTTCAATTACAGCTATTGTCAATTTTACTTCAGTGTTGTTACTAACGTACACATGTTCAGTTCCAAGACAAACAGACGAATCAGTGTTGTGAACTATTTCGCAACTCAAGTACACGTTTTGCGGCTTTGCCGTTTTCAACACACATATAGCATTTAGTAATGATTCACATAGTACAAAAAGAGATAGTTACCGTTTATGGTAGACCTCGGTAATAAACAAACTTTAAGGAAATTCACTCCACACTCCACACGTCTAATCGACACAAAATGTCTTCTCGCTCTCACATGTGCGCGCCACAACCTCACAAACAATGAAAAGTCTAACAGGTACCGAGTCGGAAACGGACTAACATGCTCAGAGTTTGAAATAACATTGACAGTGCTGTTTGGCCGCTACACTATGAGAAGACTACCCCTGTGTGGGATCGTTCTATAAGCCCAGAGCTGGCACTGTGAGTAGTTATAAGCTCTGTATGATATGATTAATTGGCACTAATTTAATCATATCTATATTTGTTCAGAATTATATCTGACTCTGATAAATCTGGAATGTCTTTCAGCGCTGGCTGTTAGTACGTTCCCGGTCCGTGACGGCAGTACTGACCGTGAACCTGGGTACTTCCGATTCTGATCTTACTACAGTCTAACAAGTAGGAAGGTTATGCCAGAATCAGAACTTGCCGCACGTTTTGCGCAGCTGAATCGTGCTTTGGGCTTGTCCCAGGGTGCGACGGTTAGCAGCGAAACTGGCGCACCGGTGTTCGTGGTCCCCTCTAGGGAGCGCCACGTTGGGAAAGCCGCCTGCTATTTCTTCGACCAAGAAACGCAGGCCGCGCAAGTCTAAGGTGCGAGCCAAGACTTCGCGCCGCCCGTCTGAGACTCTTGTCGTCCATTCCAAACCGCCATGTGCTCCTACGACTCTAGTCGATAGTGAGACACTGTCCGGCCCTTCTCGGGGTCCAGCAGGAGATGGTACGGATAGGGACACGACTGCGCTCGACGGGATGGCCAAGTCCACCAGCCTAGCCGAGATTGAGGTCGAGCAATCTCCGGCCGACACGGACCGCCCAGTCCGTGTTGTGGCGTCGTACGGTGGCCGTGATCACTCCGATGCCGGGTTGCTAGCCCGTGCTCGTGATCATGACTCCGTTCAACCGGGAACATCCGGCCTAGGCCGTGACGGTTACCCGTTGAACGGGGATCATATCCAATCCTCTTGGTCACGCCCCACGGGTGACCTAGGATCTTCATCCGGCTCCGTCATCGGCTCTATTGATGATCGGTTGCTTGAGGACACGGATATGGAGGTCGGTTCAACGTCCGGAGAGGACCCCGTCCCTCACGTCGACTTGGACCAGGAGCAAGTGGGTACCATCGATGATACCATCGATGCGGCTCTTCTGCGGGCTGCCGCTCAACAGAAGATGCCGGGAGGCCCACAGCTCCTTACGCTCGGCCATATGTCCTCTTGGACTAGGTCGTTAGCGTATGCTGCTGAAGTGTGCGGTGTCCCTACGAGCACTAAGCAGCAAGAACCCGTTAAGCGATCGCTAACAGGTCAACCGCCAGCTCGCCGGTCGGAGCTACCCTCGTTAGGGCTAGATCCATTCGTGGATCAGGCTTTCGATGCGCTTTCGAAATGGTAAGCGTTCCCTGTGTACGGCTCCACCCGGGTTCACTGAGCTCTTCAGAGGCCCCCCGTCCGAACTCAGGCGGACGGAATCGGCTTCGAAGGTTGGACGGCAGTCCGCCTTTTTCCTGACCGGCAGACAACATCGGGAGGATCTCCATCCAAGCGATACGTTGCGCCGGTCGGTTGAGGAAGAGCTCAAGGCGGCAAAGTGTTCGATCCGGGCCGGGTTACGAACCTTTAGCCACCTTCTGCACATGACACACGCATCGCACGTAGGTGCCCTGCAGCGTACGGCTGACGACACGGCGTCCCGGTTGCACTCCATGGACGCCGAAGCGATTCCAAAACCCGTGGTGCTTCCGGCTGGCGATGGAGAACCGCTATCGGTTCCTCAAGCACCCCCAGAGTTCTACCACTGTATGCAGTTGGCTACTGCAACGGGTTGGACCTTCTGACAAGGGTGATAGCCAGAGTGCAAATTGCCCGACGGAGACTTCCTGGCTGAGTCTCGACTGGACACAAAAGACCTTGTGCAGAACCTCTTGAGCTTACCGCTCGGTAGCCAAGAGCTGTTCGCCGACGGACTCAAGGCTTACACTGCTGAAGGCCATATTGACTCTCAGGAGCTTGAGCCCATGGTCAAGCAAACCAGACCCTTGCTAAGGGGAAGCGCAAAGCCAGCACTTCCAAGCCCACTGACTCTTTCTCCGGCTCTTCGAAGCCTAAGAAAGCCAGGAGAGGCTACCGTGGCAAGGGGAAGGGCAAGCAGGGGTCTAGTAACCCCTATAAGCCCGCTGGTAAGGGTGGGAAGCGCACCTGACATGTCAGTGTGCGCTCCCCCACTGCCCAGGACACCAACCTCAAGCTCAGCACGAGTTGGGGGGGGGGGCACCTGACTCGGCACTTCTGTGTCGGTGCCCGGAACTGCCGGTCGGAGGCCGTCTAGCGCACTTCACCTCTTGGTGGAATCGGTACAGCGCAGACGGCCTGGTAAGGCAGATTGTCGCGGAAGGATACCGAATGGAATGGAGCACTCCAAACCATTCTCCTTCGCTGACAGGGACCCCACTAGTGATCCCGTTACCTCGAGACTCCCGTCAAATTTGTATTATACGGGACGAGATAACTTCCCTCCTCGCCTAGCGGCTGTAGTAGAGGTGACAAATCCGGCAACGGATCCGGGGTTTTACACCAGGATGTTTTGGTGTCCAAGGAAACCGGGGGATGGCGACCGGTCCTTAATCTAAGGCCCCTCAACCGTTACATTCGCATCGAGAGATTCAAGATGGAAACTCTTCGATCTGTACGGGCCGGCCTTCGGGTCGACATGTGGGCCGCATCAATAGATTTGAAGGACGCATACTTTCACGTACCGATCCATTCGGACTACGAAAGTATCTAAGGTTCGCCATCGACTGCAAGATATTAGAATTTCAAGCGTTACCGTTCGGAATCACATCTGCCCCTCGAGTTTTCACACGGGTAGTGGATGCCCTATCGGTCGTCCTACGGAGGTAGGGTGTGGATATCAGCACCTACATCGACGATTGGTTGGTCAAGGGACCGTCCGAAACGACAGTCATCTATACGATCAGGTTGACACTATTCCATGCGCTTCTCAGCGGCTGTATAGTCAACGTACCCAAGTCAGCGCTGACCCCGTCACAGTTTTTCATACACCTGGGGGTTCAGTTCGATCTCCGGATCGGGCGGGTTCGGCCTTCGCGGGCTGCCCTAGATCTGCTGGAGGAGATGATCGCGGTGTTCTTCACCTGCCGAGCTCTCCCGGCGAGAGAGTTCTTGCGACTTCTGGACCGCCTGGTCAGTCTGGGAGAAGTGGCCAACTTCGGTCCACTTCGACGCAGACCCACACAAATGTACCTAATGTCCTTCTGGAAACAGAGCACAGGTCATTTGAACCAACCAATCCCGATAGACTCTAATCTATTATCAGCTCTCGGCTGGTGGCGGAACCGGGACAACCTCATCACGGGGGTCCCGTTGCATCCGCCGGAATCGAGTCTAGTCCTATTTACGAACGCCTCCATGGACGGCTGGGGAGCACATCTGGACGAGAACCTGGCACAAGGAATGTGGACCGCGCAGGAAAAGACTGGCATATCAATCTCTTGGAGATGAGAGCAGTCATCCTAGCGTTGAAACGGTTTCTCCCGTGCGGGAGAATGTTGTTCTGGTAAGGTCGGACAGCTCAACAGTGGTCGCATACATAAACAAGCAGGGAGGGACCAGATCCCCCCAGCTATGTTCATGACCTGGAAGCTATTCCAGTGGTGCATCACGCATCAGGTGACCCTGCGAGCAGCGCATATTCCGGGGATACGGAACGTGCTTGCGGGCTCTCTGTCTCGTCAACAGAGAGTTGTCCGACCGAATGGCAGCTGAACGACATGGTGCTCAGACAAGTCTTCTTTCAGTGGTCGACTCCTCATGTAGACCTATTTGCCACGAAGGACAACAATAAGCTCCTAGTATATGTGAGCCCGTTTCCGGATCCATCGGCGCACGCCGTGGATGCACTAGCGGTTCCGTGGTCAGGAATGTACCCTTACGCGTATCCTCCGACCATACTAATTCCGATGGTTCTCAAAAAGATCGAGAGCGAGAATTGCAGAGTCATTCTATTCGCTCCTTTCTGGCCGACACGATCGTGGTTCACGAGTCTCCTCAATCTTGTCGTAGACTACCCACGCATTCTGCCGGACCGTCCAGATCTCTTCACACAATGCCGGGGGCGTCGAGTTCATGACAATCCAGCAATGTTCAAACTAACTGCATGGAATCTGTCATCGAATCTCGACGTCAGGAGGGCTTTTCTCAACAAGCTGCCAATCTATGGCACAATGTAGAAGGCCCTCCACCAGACGGGTTTATAACTCTAAACTCAGTCTGTTCTCGGAGTGGTGCGAGAGAAACTATAAGAATCCCTCTCAAACAACTCCGGGAGAAGTAGCAGACTACTTCGTATTCTTATACGAAGAAAAGGGACTACAACCAGTCACAATATCTGGTTACCGGTCTGCCATAGCGACAATCCACCCTGGTTTTCGAGACGGGTCTAAGGTTTAGCAGAACAAACCATTAGACGACCTGACCAAGGCAGGTTTCACCTACGACCTCGGGTGAAGAAACTGCCTCCTGCATGGAATCTCGAATTGGTCCTAATGCTCTTACGAGACCACCTTTCGAGCCCATGGGTCAGGCCAGCCTTAAGATCTTGACACTTAAGACTGTATTTCTCGTCGCTATGGCGTCCGCTCGGATGAGATCTGAGATCCATGCTCTCTCCACTGAGAAGATCGCTTATGTTTTATGGGCGAAGGTCTGCTACTTCAGCCGCGGGCTGATTTTGTGACGAAAACGGAGACTTCTGGCGCAAAACCTTTGGTTTTAGCTGACCTAGGTAAGTTTTCTCCTGACGACAATTCTTATGTCCGGTGCGTGCTGCGAAGTACAATATCGAAGCTACCAAACATCTTCGAACTTCAGACAATCGTTTGTGGATTACCCATCAGATCAATAACCACAACCGGCTCCCAAAGACACCATCGCTTGATGGATCATTGAAACCATTTAGGTGGTCTATGCAGCTGCCCAGGCTAAGGAATTTGTTTTCGCCAAAGTTGATGAGACCAGAGCGGTAGTCACTTCGTAGCGTTATTTAGGGAGCTTCACTTAGTGACATCATGGACGTTGCTCAGTGGAGATCTGAGGCTACTTTCATCAAGTATTATCTCCTGGACCCTTCTACGGCGACAGCTAGCAATTAAATGGCTACTCTCACTAAAAGGCTGAGCAATGCCGCGCATACTATCCCGGTACCTTCCGTCAGAAAGCGCGTTTCGAGCACTCATGTCCAAAGGGACCCGTCCGACGCCGATACATCCTCTGGGAACAGGCCTCGGACGGAGTCAAGAAAGCATTAAGTGAGTATCTCAGAATCATCACAATTATGTTTACCCTTTGTATATTTGCTCGATTTATTAGGGTTTTCTCCTAGCAGGTGTACCAAAAAAAAGCTCGGACTTTCACCAAGGTGGTGCCCCCCTCGAGTTATCAGGTAACGGAGAGGATTGGGTTACATATCAAGGACGGCCTTTACGCTCTAAAATTGATACAGGTATTTACCTTTTGTCTTTGGTTAGCCTACCCGCCAGGGTTCCCACAAATTCTAGGGTTACCCAACAGTGTTGCATAATATTAAATATTATGCACAAGGTAAGTATAAAGTGTCTTGATATAAAATGAAAGGGTTTTTGTAACCCCCCCATTTTATGAAAGACCCTTATACTTACCTTGCGATCCCGCCTCCCACCACACTGTTAATCAAAGACTGAGGGAGGTACATCAATGTTATTGTTTTTTACATGCTATAATTATTATAGAATCAAACTGAGGAGTTGAGTTTTTGGTCGCCGGAGTTGATGGAGGCCCTGGAGGGAGTTGTCCGTTTTTTCTGGCAATTTGGTATAAGAGGTTTAGAATCTACCCAACAGTATTGCATAATATTAAATATTATGCACAAGGTAAGTATAAGGGTCTTTCATAAAATGGAGGGTTACAAAAACCCTTTCAGTTTTCACCATATAGTGTTGAAAAATCCCAGAACAATTTTTGACTAAGAAGCTGAAGTTTTAAGTGAGTTAATATACAAGAAGAGAATATGTATCGAGTAGTTCTAATATTTAATCATGTATTAGAACTGTACTATATATGTTGACGTATGGGTGTTCATTTAACTCCACACTAATATTTAGCTTTTGACAGTAAGATTTGAATTTTTACTATTTTCTAAGTCAAGATGGGGTTTTTTTGTGAATGTCTAAATTGGCTTATCTAAATACATGCATTATAACAGTTGCCAGTAACAGAGCTACCAGTATTGTCAACCTGTATGAATACATATTCTCTTCATACCTGTCAGGTCTGTGAGGATATATATATACTAATGCCATCCCTGTGAGGATATGTTTATCGCTAGCATAATTCACAATTGACAAGTAGGAGTAAGACTTACGTACATACATAATGGTTATCGTTAATATTATGAGGCATAAAAAAATAAAAATATGACAAGTCCATTTTTGCACATCGTCATGCATTTCTTACCATGTGAAATAATAAAACGGTATCTGTGTTATTGTCAAGTAATAAGATATATCACATATGGTAAGTCCATGATTTTTCGATAGATGATAAAATATATCACATACATATATATATATATGTTAAGTCCAAGTGCACATACATTTCTTACCCCTTAAGATGGTAAAACTACATCTCACACATGTCTAATATTCAATTCACAATGGTGTATATTAAATTAGAGATACGTGTATGTATAATACTATCATTGAATCACATGACCTCTGTAATAGTGTGCACATAAGATTGTTACTGTATAAAATTGTGACTAGAGTGTATTTGTGCACTCACTTTTTCTGACCATCATAAAATAGCACTACTGGTATTGTAACGGTTAACCGTTTGTGTAGAGAACAGTTTGAATATGGAGGGTGACCCAAATGGAATGCGGGGAACGACCTTGACATGTATCGTCAGCGAGGAACAAGGCAGTGTACGGAAATGAAGTCCCCCGTATTTCTCGCTTACCAGAGCAAGATAGGAGTTGCGATTTACGTGAAATATTCTCTACAGGTTCTAGATTGGGATGCCATTCTAGTTTATGGACTATGAACTGTAATTTCGCTGTGAGAGACGATCTTTCATTGCAGGCGAAACGTCTCCGTTCGCGAGGAAACTTCCTGTGGGGACTTTTCGGGTGCGGAGAGTGCACACACTATATATACAGGTGCAGACATTTCAAGCGGGAGCAGACCGAAAAGACAGATCTGGAGAAAGCACGCCAGAGATATTAGAGCCAATCTCTCCTACCGTTATTCGACGACATATCGTGCAGCCCGTGAGGTCTGCGACCAAAGATTACAGACCGTACAGAAAAGACAAGGCACAGCACAGACGGGCTTCTTCTCCCGAGAAACGTCGATAAACCGTGAATTCTGACAGACCTGCGACCGGGTCGCAGAAGCTCGCAGGCGGATTGCGACCGGGTCGCAGAGGCTTGAGGCCGGGTCGCAGAGGGTCGCCATCAGCAGTTTACAGACAGTAATGATGCTACATCGGTACCAGATGAAATGATAACACAATATATACCCAAGTAGTTGTCCTGACGGCCACGGAGGACGAGCTGTACGTGTTTCTTACCTGGAGGGTCGTCGTGAAGTTGTGTAGCCACGGGTCGTGTCTATAGACGGGTCGCAGCAGCCGTGAGGGTTGAGACGCCGTGCTATACCTGTGCGGGAAGCAAACTGGTGAGCTGACAAGTTAGGGTCAGGCTCCGACGACTGGGGGTGAAGAAGACGACGGGCTGCCACATCCGTGGAGAGGCTCCAACGACTGGGTGTCGTGTATTGAGAGAGCGTTACAGCCGTAACGTTCCGACGACTTGGGGTGAAGAAGACGACGGGCTGCCACATCCGTGGAGAGGCTCCAACGACTGGGTGTCGTGTATTGAGAGAGCGTTACAGCCGTAACGTTCCAACGACGGAAGAAGACGACTTGCGACCGGGTCGCAGAAGGTCGCAGACGGGCTGCGACCGGGTCGCTGAAGGTCGCAGTCGGGCTGCGACCGGGTCGCAGCGGCTTGCGACCGGGTCGCAGAGGGTCGCAAATACAGTTATCGTGTGGGGAAAAGGCTAGCAACCAGGCCGCCCTTGATTACCCGTGACGGGAGAGGTGAAGGGCCAGCAGCCAGGCCGCCCTTATACCCCGAAGAGAAGGGCCAGCAACCAGGCCGCCCTTATCGCATACCCATACATATTTAAAGCATAACTGTAACTGTAAATTTATATGCACACACTCTCTTATATTATTTGTATATAACATCAGGTTTATTTGCATACATTCTCCTAGTGTCTGTACATATATGTAAATATTATTCTACTGCATAACGTTACATCTCCTTAGACATTCTGTCTAAGCCACGCGGTTCTACGCTATCATCTGTAATCGCGTATACTATTTGTGCAGAATATACCATAATAGATCTTTACATCAGCGTAAGTCATCCTTGTAGGGTTGTGATCATCTCTTCGATCCCCGGGTCTCTACTAGTGAAGGGGTTAACTACGGTGACGGCCAGATGCCAGTGGGCAATCCCGGTTATTGATTCGTTTTCACGTAAACACTACGACTGGTCCTGCTCGTACACGTTACAGTATCATGAATGCAGTGCATAAATGGTAATACATGTATGTTCACATGCATGATTTCGTGAACAAAATTTAAAGTCAAGTGACGAAGTCATGGTTTTCTATATCCATTATATTCCTGATAGTAGTGTAGCTTGATTTCGTAACTTGGCACAGAGTTGGTATGAATGTATGAAAATCAGAAATGATAGTCTGGTCATGACATGTTAATAGAATATCAGTATTGCTTTGTGTAGTATCACAGAAAATAAATATTATGGTATTATAATACGGGTAATGAGCCATTGCTGAGTAGGAGGGATCGGATTAAACGACAGTTTCTAGGAGTGGTGTAAACCGGTTCCTCGTAGTCCAAGCCACAGAGTCCTTATTTGAATAGTGCTGGTACTGGTAGTTTGGTTTGGTATTATGAAGTCCATGCCTTGGATTAGTGAACTGCCACTTTCCTGGAAATGGGGAGCGTGCTGCATCTCTGTTATGGTTTGGTGGGTGCCCTATACGTCCATTCAGGTATGTGTACTCATGATTTTGTACGATCACAGGCCTTTTCTGATGATTGCTGGATGATGAATCGGCTGGTTGGTAGGAGAGTCCAAAACATGGGTAAAGGGTTTGTTTGTATTTTCGGATGAGTCGTCCGATCCCGACCTGGTTTAGATGCCTGTGGTCATTTGACACAAAGAAGTCGGTGTTTTCATTATAATCTGTAGTAGACTTAGATTCTGAACTTTGAAGGCGGCACAAAATTCTCTGAACTGGTTGTCCAGTGAGACTTTCTTTGAGTCTGCTTTATTTTGGTGAAACAGGGCAGAGAAATATACCTTGCAGTTGTCCTGTAGCTGGGATATATTCTCCAACAGTACTGTGAGGTCATTGAGTACAGTTAGTTCATCGCTCTAATCAATATCATTATCTCCTCCTTGGATGACAAGATGTTTCGAGGGGTAGTTTCATATTTTTCACAAAGTTTGTCGCACCAACAAGTGTTTTGTTACGAAGCTCTATCCTCGTTGTTTTCTTGTTTGGAATAAGAGATCTTGGGTTAATAGGTCGAACATTCGAATCACCAATGATAAGAACATCTGTTCTGGGTCTTGTACTGGAGGTGTTGTCTCCCATGTTTTGACATTTGTTTCTTCCAACTTCTTGTGAGTCTGGAGGTGGATCATGTGTGTCAGCGTGGGTTGGGTGTAGAGTAGGTGGTTTCATCTGACTGGATTCCCTGTCTATCATAACTGAGAGAGGACTGCTAATTGGGTCTGTATGGGTTTCCTCTTCTGAGGTAGTTATTTTTGTAGGAACAATTTCCTTAACATATGTGCTCGTAGTTTCTGTTTGTGTAGATGACTCCTTATTTTCAACCCTTACTTCAGTCTGTACTGAGAAATCAGTACGTCCAGTACATCTGTTCAGAATTTGGACATACGACGGAAGACGCTGGTTGATTTCTGTGAATTTTCGGTTCATGTTGTCTGACAGCTGATTAAACTTTTTAGAAAGAGAGGAGATCAGTTCCAGATTTTTCCTGACTCGGATGTGGTACTGTGAGCTGGTATTAATGAGGACTCTAGGTTTTGCACATTCTTATCGGTTGTTTCTTTCAGTCCTCGGTTAATTTCTAAAAGAAGGTCACAGACTGAGGTTTCAACATTTATCAATGTTTTCATGGTTGGATCTTCGCATTGTACACCACGTGAAATTGGCTTCGGATTCATAGAGTAGCAGTGGATTCCAAAAGAAATGTATGTCTTCGGTTCAGTGTTATTCCCAGAAATTGTGAATGAGGTAGTGGAGTTAGTTGAGCTCTTTCAATAGGATATCATTTTCACTCGATTGATCATGTAATTCTTGGATAGAGACATTAATAAGTCTTCCACGAACTATTGTTTCATTTGCCCAATTGTCTTCATCCCACTAAGAGCTTTGCTCTCTTGTCGCCCTGCATATTTTCGTTAAAGATGTGTTTGATATTGATAATCTATTCTTATCTATTATGCCTACGTTTGCATACATCTGCCGATGTTCAACTAAAAAGTAAATCTCCCTTGAATTTCTAGAACTCTCCTACGTAAAAATTCAAGTTGAGGAAAT
>JAVTVY010044747.1:0-21759 GCA_036873755.1 Hanleya hanleyi | reverse complement strand
CCTGGCACCCTGTAGTACGGAATCTGCACTAGTAGACAGTGGAAACGATGGGCGACGAGCGAAGATGACCTCAAAAGGCGAGTAACCATGGTAAGCACTGACGGATGAATTGATGGCGAACACAACAGATGGCAAATGTTCCTCCCACGCTGTAGTTGACCGAGTAAGGTAGGGGGTCAAACGCTCAGCCAGTGTCCGATGAGTACGCTCGCACGCTCCTAAGCAATGGTGCATGAAACTTGGGGTGAACTGTAGAGGTATGTCCATAAGTCGGCAAACATCTCTGGTCACTTCCGCTGTAAATTCAGATCCAGGATCACTGATGAGAGCCTTGCATGTACCAAATGTAGTGAACATACGGAAAAGTGCTGTGGCCAGAGTAAGGGCATCCTTATTCACCAGAGGTGCTGTATAAAGATACCGACTAAACATGTCTGTCGCTGTGAAGATGTATCGGTACCCCTGTAACGTTATGGGAACTGGACCGAACAAGTCAAGCTGCCAAACCTCAAATGGTCCATTTGGAGTAGGGTAAGCAGTGATTCCGGATTTGGTGTGAGCTTGGGTCATCTTACGACGCTGGCAAAGGTCACATGATTTGACATAGTCGGAGACCATCTGTGACAGGTGCCGACAATAGTAATGTTCTTTCACCTTGTCAAGGGTGTCGTTAATACCACCATGTCCAGCCATAGGAGAATCGTGGTAAAGTTGGAGGACAGTGTTCACAACAATCTTGGGAAGTACTAGCTGGTAGTGTTTCAGGTCAAATGATCGTTTAGACTTGCAGACTCGCGAGTGAAATAATACATTCTCGACCAGAATGTAGTCAGAAGATTCCATGATGATTCGCCGAGCTTCCTTTTGCGATTCTGGCAATGTATCTGATTGGAGGTACGTCAGCATGGGCTTTATCTCTGTATCGGCGGCTTGCAGTTCTGCAAGGCTGGTAACACTGAAATCGGTTTCTTGGAAGAATAACATATCAGAAACTGACTTATCCAATGTCTGAACAGAAGGGCTTGAAGCAACGTTTACCAGATCATCCGTTGGTCGGGAATCACCAGGTGTCACCTGCTCCATGGAATGCTCCATAGATGATGGCATATCCTCGGTATCTGCATCATATACCTCGTCATCCTCTCGATCTGGTAAATCCTGAAGAGAATCCTGATAGGTGAGTGGTGTGGGTAGTGTGGCCGACCCACAAGCAGCTGCAGTCACCAGCTCTGGCTGCACTGGAACAGGTTGGTCGGCATTATCAGAAGAGTTATCTATGCGAAACAGATCCTGTAGGCGTTCTCCGCCTGGTAGGAGTATAGGAGCAAGCAGTTCCTCCTGTGCATATGGAAAGAATGGATCCTCTTCGTCTGGACTAGGACCTGCGGATCCGAAGTCAGGGTTGGGGTGGCATCGTGCTCTGGTACTCGCATCTGGGCCGCTGGCTTGTACTCGATCTCGAAGCTGAATTGTTGGAGGATAGCCATCCATCGTTCATAGATGGCTCCCTTGAGTTTTTTCTGGAACAGGGGCTTCAGCGCCTGATGATCACATTCCAAGATGAAGTGGCGTCCGCGAAGGTAGGAAGCACAATCAGTGACACTTGTGACCATGCCCAACAGTTCCAACTTTGTTGGTCCATATGACCGCTGCCATCTGGTGAGCGCTTTCGAGCCGAAGCGAATGACACGCACTGTGTCCTGGTTGTCAGGTGAGTCACTGGGGTCTTGTGGATGAATTTGGTACAGCATGTACCCTATACCTCGACTGGAAGTATCCACAGCAACACGGAACGGTAAGTCATATCGAGGGAATGCCAATGCCTTAGAATTGACCAGTGCATGTTTCAATGACTGAAAAGCATCCGCGTGCTCACGGGTCCAAATAAAGGAAACACCTTTCCGCAACAGATAGTTCAGTGGGCTCGCTAGTACACTGTAGTTGGGAATGAACTTGCGGAACCAATTTAGGAGGCCCATGGCCCTCCTCAGTTCAGGCGCCGATTTTGGTTCTGGATAATGCTCAACCACTTTCACACGGTCAACTGGAGGTCGAATACCATCTCGTGAAATGTCATGTCCAAGGAATACACAACGCTGTCGAGCAAATGAACATTTCTTGGGTCCTAGCTTGAGACCAGCCTCTCGCAGACGTGCGAAAACCTCCTGCAGGTCCGTTAAATGCTGTTCAAAAGTCTCCGATATCACCAGCACATCGTCCAAATAGCACAAAACAGAATGGAATTTCAGCCCATGAAGTACTCTGTCCATAAGGAGTTGAAAACTGTTCGGAGATGTACTGAGGCCCATTGGCAACCGCAAAAATTTGTAGGTGCCAAAACAAGTGTTGAACGCAGTGTACTTGGTGGAGTCTGGGCTTATCCCCATCTGAAAGAATCCTGAACTTAAGTCTATGGAACTGATGAAATTTGGTGTACGGGTAGAAAAAGACTCTGTGAGTTCTTGGAGATCTGGAATGGTATACATGAACTCTGCTGTCTGGCTGTTCAGATAGCGAAAGTCACAACAGAAACGATACATGGACAGGGCAGCCTGCTTAGAGCCAGGCTCGAGTCCTTCTCGAACGTTGTTCTTAACCACAAGCACAATGGGACTAGTAATTGGTAAATCTTCAGTCTCGTTGACGGAAGCAATAACACCTTGAGCTAAGAGCTCATCTAACTGGTGGCGCAACACTTCACGTTTGTCAGGAGAAAGTCTGTATGGGCGCTGGTGCTTTGGCTTAGCATCAGGTTTCAAAACAATTTTATGCTCAACAACATGTGTTAGACCTAAACCTGGATTGTCCTCTGTAAGAAACACATCTCTGTTTTCATATAACATTCCTTTCAATTTAGGCAAATCATCCCCCAACAATGTACAATCAGAGAAATCAAAATTTGAAAAAAAAATTGATGGAATTGCATCACGATCATGACAATGCTGTGGACTGTCGTCCACAGATACATGGTTAACCTGACCAACCCTTTCAACACTAACATCCAGCTTGGTATTGACAGGTAATACTTTGTAGGTGGAATCTATCAGAGTAAAATCTGCCAAAACCGTTCTTCTGGGCAAAATAACGGTGTCATTGGAAGGGTTAATCAACTTGATAGGAACAGTATGCATCTTTGAAACAACTACAACAGCTTTAGAAACCAACACATTTCTTTTCAATATGCTTGGATGTGGTGTACACACCCCTTGTAAACCCATACAAAAAGTTTTAGGCACTGAAGCAGCTATCAGTATCTCTGTACATGGAGGAATCTCTACCGGTTTCCGACATCGAACCTTTGTTTTGTGAAACTGATACACTGATCTCTGAAAATCTAACTGTAGGCCATTTGTAGACAGAAAGTGGCTACCCAGAATCAGCGGTTGAGAAGTTTGTTTCAGGACATGTACATTAACTCTCTGGTTACCTGTTGGTAACTTCAGCTTCACTCTAGCTGTTCCAAGTACATCAACTTGTTGGTTGTCAGCCAGAACAATATTTGAGAAAGACAATGCATTGATGTTAGATTTCAAGTGAACTGGTAATGACTGATACAAATCATATGACATAAGATTTATAGAGCTACCCGAGTCTAGGAGTGCTGAAACTGTGAGGTTATTGAATTTCACAGGCATGTACATGAAGTTATCTAGACCACTCTTAATGTCAGTGTCTGAGGAAATGTCAGTGGAACTAAATGTGCTGTCATTGAGGTCACTTTCAATGTCACTGGGTATCTGGGCACAATTCACTGTCGGTACCCGTTCCGGGGAGTGGCTACGGTATCTGCGCTGAAGGGGTGTCCTCCCGGGGGACCGCGCAACATGTCCGCCGGGTTCCACAGGTTTCCCTGGTCCATTTGGCCAGTTGGAGGTGGGATGGGGTGGGACTGGAACACGACTCGGCGACAACTGGCCGCCTCATGGCCAAATTGTCGACACACCTGACATCTAGATCTGGGCTGGGAAGGACCAGTGTTGCTGGACCAATTACAAGACCGTCGAAAATGGCCGGCCCCACGACACTGAAAACATGTTAACTCACTCCGCTGAGGACTAGCGCTAGCTTGAGGCACAGCTGGGGTAGGTAGTGAATGGTCACTAACTGGTGAAGTTGCATTGTTCATACTACTAATGGCGATCGTGATCTGGGACAGTTGCTGCTGTATGGATGAAATGGCCGAGGTGTGACTGTCCAGAATGTTCTTGATTTCAGGTGGAGGTTGCCTCACTGGGGCATTGACTGGAGCTGATACAGAAGGGCTTGGTTCCATTGCTGGCTGGGGTTTGGGCATGAAGGCCCCAATATGAGCCACCGAGGGTTGTGTGCGGTAGCCGTAGGCTTCCCCCATTTTAGCCGTTGTTAATGCATCCAGATGAGATTGGGGGTTACTGGCCCTCACGAAGAAAGCGAGTTGGTGAGGGAGGCCCTCAATAAATTTGGCCAGAATGTCCCGCTCATGCTTATGAAGCTTCAGGCCCTTCTCCAGGATGATTCCATGAAATTCATCGAGAGACTGATGAGTTTTCAATGTCAAGTGTTGGAATAACTCTGCATCAACTAGTAATTGTGGATTACCCTGAGAATTAGTTATGTACCGTTCCCTAAACTCGGCTTCTAATTTTTCCCAGCAGTTCTTGTCTGTAGTGTCCAGGGAATTGAACCATATCAGGGCAGGACCCTGCAGATGTAAGTGAAAAGCTGCAATTTTGCGGGAATCCTCCTCAATGGCATTGAGAATCGCAAAAGATTGAAACTCTTGCAAAAATCTGTCAGCATTCTCATGTCCAAGGCCCTTAAATTTTTGTAGGTCCACTTTTATATAATGTGACATGGTTCTGGGTGTTGAAGGTGGGTTGGGTTGTGGAGGGGGAGGCAGATTAGAGTTCACCGAGTGTAACAGTTGTACCATGGAATCGTCAGCATTATTGTCCAAAGTTACCTCATTGAAAAGTACATCATCATTACGGAGGGCTAAATGATAACCATGAATCAGCTGCTCATTTGGGGATAGGCCTAACCGTTCAAATTCCAAATGATCCATACAAAAATAACAGTTCCAGTAGGTCAACTTGCGGGGGCCTTAGCTCTAGTCCGAATAAAATAGCACACAGTTCCCAGTACAACAGAAATGTTCGATGGACCGGCATTCACAAAACTCACAGTTCTTGTAAGAACTTGCGGGGGCCTTAGCTCTAGTCCGAATAAAATAGCACACAGTTCCCAGTACAACAGAAATGTTCGATGGAACGGCATACACAAAACTCAGTTCTTGTAAGAACTTGCGGGGGCCTTAGCTTCAGTTCTAAAAAAAACACCGTGCCGGTGCCTTAAATCCAGTCCAAATAAAAGAGCACACAGTTCCCAGCACAACAGAAATGTTCGATGGAACGGCGTACACAAAACTCAGTTCTTGGACACATATTTTGCAGCGCTTTATCTTCATTCCGAAGTCGGATAGCACGCGGTTTACAACAACAACACCTGAACACCACAGGAATGTTCGGTTAAATGGTACAAGTTCGTCACAATCCAGGAATCAATTTGGGTTCTCCACCATGCTATATGCGGGCCTGCATACATAACTCACTGATGATCGCAACAGGGACGAAAATAAACTCGGGAACAACGAAATATCCAAATAAATCATCATTTCTATTATCCAAAAGCACATATTACAGTTACATCCCTCTCCCCATCCACTACACGCCTCCTTTTTCGGAGAGCTCCAATTTATGGTAATGAGGTCACATGACCTGGGAGTGTATATGCAGATGCACTTAATACATAATGAAATAAGATACATCCGAATTAGAACATAAACTAATTGTCTTAAAAGAAATCAATTATTAAATGATATTAGCTCAGCAAGGGAAACAGGTGGTTATATCCAGCCTAGAATATAACAGGTTTTACGACGTTTTTAGGACGTTGTTATGACAGGTTGGGTCAAATATTTACGATTTCTTCGTATACAATCGTTTCCTAAGTAAAGCCCAAGTCCCACTTAGGCGAATTCCTTTACGAAGCTTGACGATTTAAGATCGTAAGTATTGGTAAGATTCTCGCAAGCTATTCGTAAAGACATTCGCCAATTTCAAAATGTTCAAAAAATTCGCCAAGCAATGCGATTTTGCTTTAAGTCTCAAATATTCGTAATTATATCGTAAACAATCGTAAGTCGTCGTAACTACGTTGTAGTGCATCGTAATTAAGTCGTAATTTAATCGCCTTATTTGTAACAGTTCCGTTAATAATCGTCAAGAGAAAAATAAACAATAATAGTTACGATAACTTGCGACAGGAAACGATGGTATACGAAGTAATCGTAAACATTTTACCCAAACTGTCATAACAACGTCGTAAAAACGTCGTCAAACCTTCGTACGTTTTCGCGAGACATCGTGAAATAATGGCAAGTAGTCGTATGCACTTCGTAAATGTTCGCAAATACATCGCACATATTCGCAACTGTATCGCACTGATTCGCCTAAATTTGGGTGCGAATATCGCTAACTGTTGTAAAAGTATCGTATTTCTTTGTAACTGCATCGCAAACAGTCGTAATTACTCGTAAAACATGTCGTATCTATTCGCCCCAAATGACGGGAAAACCGGTTTTTGTAAAGCGATTTATTACGAAACATTACGACCAATACATCGCAAAGTTTCGTAAACAACTTCGCTTAAGTGGGACTTGGGCTTTATCGTAACTATTAGTATTTATTTTTCATTTGACGATTATTAACGGAACTGTTACCAATAAGGCGATTAAATTACGACTTAATTACGATGCATTACAACGTAGTTACGACGACTTACGATAAAATTACGAATATTTGAGATTTAAGGCAAAATCGCATTGCTTGGCGAATTTTTTTAACATTTTGAAATTGACGCGGCGATGAAACCGTGGCGACGATTTTCTTACGAATTGAAGCGATGGCTTACGAATCATGGCGAATGTCTTTACGAATAGCTTGCGAGAATCTTACCAATACTTACGATCTTAAATCGTCAAGCTTCGTAAAGGAATTCGCCTAAGTGGGACTTGGGCTTTATAGTTGCTGTAACAGTTAACAGGTTAGGGCGATCTCGATTACTAAACTGAAGGTAAAAAGAGTCGTGTTTGCTCAATAGTTCAGTTTACATATAATGAAATTCAGCAAAATCCTCTTGAAGCGCACATAGACATACATATCCCCATCGAATGGTAGTGAAAAATAAATTGCCGCCTTTCTAATTTGCATGATAACAAACCGAATATCTGTCATGCTATTGAAACAACATTGACTGGTTCTTTAAAAGGCAAATTAATTTTAGAACATGGAACAACAGATAGATTAATGCCTCTGAAGTTTCGGAGCATTGGTTAAGAAGGAATCGAAAGTTATTAAGCAAAAGCGCCTGTTTACCTTCATTTTAGAGAGCTGATCTCCCTAGCCTGGCTATATAGCGTTTGTATATTTTATTATTATTATCAGCTATAAATACCTGTACTTTTTGGCAACGAATTTTTATGCGTCAAATTGTTTTATTCAACTGTTAAATCATTTGCGTTGAACTTATAGCATGGACTGAGGGAGGACTTCTATGGCCTTTACTTATCATGCATATAAAAATAGTGTTCGGTATATAACATTGTGTGTAACAGAAACAGTGAAAAATAAATTGCCGCCTTTCTAATTTGCATGATAACAAACCGAATATCTGTCATGCTATTGAAACAACTTATAGCATGGACTGAGGGAGGACTTCTATGGCCTTTACTTATCATGCATATAAAAATAGTGTTCGGTATATAACATTATGTGTAATAGAAACAGTTACATAACAACCCATGTAAGTAGTATACAAAGCGTAAATGGACGTCTTTTGACCTCAGAAATTTGCATATGACCTCTGTGACGTCACGCGCCAGCCAATCAGAAGCGAGTATTGTGTCACATGGGGTCATGTGTGGTGGTGGTCGATGGGTGGGTGGTGGGTTTAAGATGGCGGCTGTGGTGGTGGTGGATGGGTGGGTGGTGGGTTTAAGATGGCGGCTGTGGTGGTGGTGGATGGGTGGGTGGTGGGTTTAAGATGGCGGCTGTGGTGGTGGTGGATGGGTGGGTGGTGGGTTTAAGATGGCGGCTGTGGTGGTGGTGGATGGGTGGGTGGTGGGTTTAAGATGGCGGCTGTGGTGGTGGTGGATGGGTGGGTGGTGGGTTTAAGATGGCGGCTGTGGTGGTGGTTGATGGGTGGGTGGTGGGTTTAAGATGGCGGCTGTGGTGATTTTTTTTCTGTGTATTCCTCCGCGGGGATGAGGTCATGTCTGGCGGTGATGCGGTCGCCTCCGCCGAGAAAAAGTAGTCCCTAGATAAAATGGTCCGATGGGGTCGAGTGAGGTATCAAAGTGAAGCTTAGGGGAGGGGCCATCGGTTGGGCTGGGGGTGGGGTTGAACTATACCGTTTAGGTGTATTGATGATAATAAAATTTAAAGATCACATGTCCAACACATACTCACATAATGAAAGCAAGAATCGAACTTGCGACCCTCGAGATGAAGGATACCCGTCGAGGTTTCATTTTTTTGAGGTGTACTGAAATGCTCTCTCTAATTTATGCCACGGTATCTATTTTTACATCTAGGTTGAAGATTTATATCGACACTGCTACACACTTTTCGAGATGTGTTTTCACTTTCGATGAAAGCACAAAACAGTCTAAAATGAGTCTAAAAAAATTCACCTACGCTAATATTTTCTAGTGTTTTGTAGAATATAGATTCGCGTTCATTTCTATTTCGTCAAGAAAAAATGTTTTGTAGAATATAGATTCGCGTTCATTTCTATTTCGTCAAGAAAAATGTTTTGTAGAATATAGATTCGCGTTCATTTCTATTTCGTCAAGAAAAAATTTTCATCTCGAAAATTGGCAGATTGAAATGTTCTCTCATTTTATGCCACGGTATCTATTTTTACAGCTGTCAACTGTTATGGTTTGGTCACAATGTTGCCATTTTCTCCCCTATATTTAGCGTCCACAAAAAGAAGAGTATATTACAGCAATTATGTTCAAGAAAACACCCCGCTAGAAAATTGTCTTCAAATTGTCTGTTGTTGTGGGAGTATAAAAAAATCCTGGTCAACAGGGGCGCGTATATTTCGTGCGACGCTATGTTGCCAATGCATTGAAATTTGAATAGGTTGTCTGCATGGGTTTCAACGCAAGTATAGTACTAAAGTCTAGCTTACCTGATAAAAGAGTTTAGTCCAGATGTATACCTATATTCCATACTCCCGGGCGTTTGATGCATATCTGGGGCTGTTTTTTTCCTAGGTGGGTATAACACACCATGAAGCCTTCATCACGATGCATTCGTATCCTAAAAAAATATGGGTATCACCACGAATCTCATTCCATATATATTTTTTCGAAATTCACAGATATTTCCATCGGTAAATCCGGTGTTCAGTATACCACATGGATGAAATGAACGCACTAAACTATGAAGCTAATGATTTTGGTCAGCGGCACACACATGCTCCCTGGTTTGGTGTCGACATCCCAGCGGTTTTCTGTTTCTTGGCTTGTCACGGATTTTTTCGAAATTCACAGATATTTCCATCGGTATAAATCCGGTCTTCAGTTTACCACATGAATGAAATGAACGCACTAAACTATCAAGCTAATGATTTCGGCCAACGGCACACACACACATGTTTCCTGGCTCTTCCTGGTGTCATGGTGTCGACACCCCAGCGGTTTTCTGTTTCTGGGGTGTGACGGTAGATGAATTTCTCCCTCCCATACACCCACGTGGGGTGGGTGTGGCAAAACAGAGGGTGTTCAGCCAATGAACTATAAGAAAAACATATGTGTGTGCATATTAATAAACCACGTTGGCTGTATAGGTCGTAGAAAATGAGCGCCTAAAAAATGAACACATTTCATTACACTGTTGCGAATTGTTGCGAGTGCACGTGTGACTCAGTGCGTTTTCATATCCCGCTATAGTATTTCACAGAATAGAATATCGGCTTATAAATTTGGGGTGGTGTGGATAATTCGACAGTCTTCAAGGGGCCCTCCTTGAAAGTCTGAAAGATTTTTCAGTTTGATGAAAACATTATTTTTCGGCTACAAATAAATAATGCGTGAATTCTGATAGAACGTGAAACAATGTTTTATTCAGGTGAACAATTACTATATATTACGTATACAAGGTAATTTCAATAATACAAACAAGTCAATTCAATTCTTTTTATTGCTCGACTCAATTTACCTGGATACTTAGCAATGAGAGTCCACTGATTTGTTTAGCTGTAGCTGAGTTCCTACATAAAGTGTCTATCTTCCGAAGTGACACCAGCAGTAAGCAAAACAAAATATAAACCATGGTACTTGTATATTACATGATATATTGTTTAGTGGTATGTATCTCGGGTATGGGGAGGGAGTCAGCAAAATGAGGGGTGGGCTGTTTTGATAGGTAATGTTGGAATTTTTGTAATATTTTGATTGTTGACTCCTTGCGGGCGCTTTGATTAGCATAAATAAAGTTCTATTCTCTCACATATAGAGTATGGCAAATGCCATAATAATAACAAAATAATATAAAAGACAATGGATACAGAGATAAAATTTATATTGCATAAATTCCTGCGGGAAATAGGAAGTACACATATAAGAGAATATTGTCTTGACGTAAAAAGTTTGGACATTTCATATTTACGGAGATATGGATTTTTATAACTGAGCCGGTTTTTCGTGTAAACCATCGCAGCGAAAAGGGAAACGGCTGTCATCTTCGTTTTGCTATGTCACAAAAAGTGCCCGAATTACTTATTCCTAAATGATTTCATGACGAATCCAACTAAGGTTAGCAAGTATACATATTTTACGATATTGTCAATAGCTGTGAGCACATAAGACGTTCTGGTTGATGAGATCTGAATTTTTGAAGTTTGGCAATTTTCTGACTTCGAGCTTCGAATACCCGCCGCCATATTTGTTGGAAGCCGGTTTTTCGTTTGTCATGATGGAAAATCATTAATTAATGATATTTTGAGATATATTTCTCAAGACAACCTTGTATTCATTGAAAATATAATTGTTCAGGCTTACATTGCTAATTCGGTTGCTGCCTTTGAGGTAATATTTTTCCTTAGATCGGCAGTTGTTTCCGCCCATGCGATGAGAAAATAGGCCTGATTTCGCACGTAGTTTTCGTGCACACGTCTCGCACAAGTTCTCGCAATAAGGCCTGTACGAAAATTTGAGAGCGGCCAACATGAGTTTGTGTGTGATAGAAGGATAGCTTACGTTTATTTCGCCTACATCCATTGAAATTCACACCGACATTATCGGTTTTGGCCAAGACACGGCCTCGGTGGAAACTGCGTTGTTGATATTTCGGTCATGACGTCATCATTTGTTCAAATTTACCGGGAACCCCCTTATATGGTTTTAGCAACAGTTACGTAGCGTAGGGTGGCATATATTATCTTTGGGTTGGGCCTGGTTATTTTTTTTTTAGCATGTTTTTTATCGTGGTAGTACCACGTTAATTCAAATGAACAAATGAATTATTCCAACCATACAACTCTGGTTGAAGTTAACATCTTTATAAAGCAACAACATGGTCGTGGCTCAATGGAAAGCCCCACCTGCGCAGACTTTTTTCTCCCCTTATTATTTTTTATTTTATTATCTTGCAGGAAACAATTTGCGTCCAGTGTTGAAGCTGTCCTGGAACGCCGCTATGAGATTCTTTTGCATACCAGCTGATTGAAACAAACTACAATTTCTCAAATAATTTTCCCTATGTTTACATCGTTTGTACGCTATCATTTGTCAAATCATTTGAATACCTGCATTTGACAATAAAACGGAGAAAAAAAATAAATAAATAAATAAAAAATAATAAATAAATAATAATAATAATAAAAAAAATAAAAAAATCAAAAATCGGCGAGTAGTAGACGAGGGGAAAATTGGGAAGTACTGACCATGCCCCAGAATACTTCATATGCATATCACGGCCTTAAGGCCTATGTAAGATGTAATCTACTTCACAGTTTAGTAGTATAAAAAGCGCAAGTGCTATTGACCTTGCCCCTCCAAAGAAATAAAATCGGCTCTATTTTACAGGAGTATATACGCAGGTCACGTGGGGGTTGTGACGTCACTTCCGGGTTTTTCACTAAAACTACCTCCAAACATAGAAGAGTTCCTAATGTTTCCTCTTAGACGTCCGTATGTTCAACCCTCCGGGTTTTGTTTTTCCCGGCGCGGCCCCGCACCGGCGCCCCCCAGCGCGAGCGGCGCGCGCGTCATCACGCGGGTTGTCCGGCAGTGTGCGTCATCCCCGGCAGTGCGCACGCGCGGATCAAAAGGTCACCTGTCAAACGGTCTCCCTTTCGGCAAGGTTCGGAGAATAACAAGGTGGTCAATGGAGCTGGCACCAGAATCGCTGACCAAGCAACGGTGGGCCCGACGAATCTCTGGCTGCACTCGATGTTTCAGCAGGTGGATATTTTTCTCAGCGACAAACTCATCAGTGACTCCACCAACACGTACCCCTATCGAGCCTACATCGAGACACTGTTGTCGTATGGCCGAGAGGCTAAAAATTCTCAGCTGACAACCGCTTTATTCTACAAGGACACGCCCGAGCACATGGACACGGTGGACAATGGGGGATATAACAAACGGAAGGCTTTCACTGCGAACAGTGCCTCGGTGGATATGATGGGTCGACTGCACGCAGACATGTTCATGCAAGACCGGTACCTCTTGAACAAGATCCCCATCAAAATCCGACTGAATACGTAGAGGGGCATGCAGCGGACTATAAGATTGTCATCCAAGACGCAGTCCTGTATGTCCGAAAAGTGAAACCGAATCCAGCCGTTCAATTGGGACACATGAAAACCTTGGAAACAAAACCAGCCCAGTACCCTATCCGACGTGTACAAACCAAAGTTTTCTCTGTGCCTGCTGGAAATATGGGCGCCAACAAAGAAAACCTGTTCCTGGGGGAACTACCCAAGCGATTGATCCTGGCCTGTGTGGAAAATACCAGTTTCAGCGGAGCCTACCCAGAGAATCCGTTTGACTTTCAACATTTCGGCATCAATTTTGTGGCCCTGCATGTGGATGGACAACAGGTGCCAGCCACGGCCTTAACACCGAACTTTGGGCGGAGGAATTTCATTCGAGCCTATCAGAGCCTGTTTACAGCCACAGGTCAAATCAACCAGGACGAAGGGAATATGGTCAGTCGGGAGGACTACGCGAACGGATACACGTTGTTCTGTTTCGATCTAACCCCCACCTTAGAGAACGACCATCAGCTGGCCCTGGCCAAGCAAGGCAACTTACGGTTGGAAATCCACTTTGCACGAGCCCTGGCGACCACCGTCAATGTGATCTGCTACGCCGAGTTTGACAACATCATTCAAGTGGACAAGGCGCGCAACGTCCTGTGTGACTTCTCCACCTAACATGGATACAGACCAGATAACCACCGTGCTGGAGAATGGCCCAGGGACACGTAGGGTGTTTCAAGGGGTGTTCGCCCGAGATGTGTTTCCATTAGACCGTATGTATCCTGCTGCTTACGTTCTCAACACGGACCCGATGGATCGGCCCGGTGAACATTGGGTGGCCGTGTACTTGACAGAACAACAGGGCGAATACTTTGACCCGTACGGCCTGCCACCCCTCCATCCCGATTTAACAGACTTCATGGATCAAGGCACAGAGACGTGGTGTTGGAACAGTCAAACGTTGCAAAGCCTGACCAGTGGCGTGTGCGGACAATATTGCTTGTTTTACCTGTACCATCGATGCCGGGGAAGACCCTTATCTACCATCGTACAGATGTTTGACGAGTACCCCCAGGCCGAGGACCGCGATGTACTCGTCTACGACTGGGCCGCCCATCATTTCAATGTACAAGCCCCGTTCTGGGCTTAATTTAATGACAAGCCCCTTGTTCTGGGCTTGAATTAATTACAAGCCCCTTGTTCTGGGCTTCAGTTTTCACGTGGTTGTTCTCACGTTGTTGTTGTTCATTGAATAAAAAAAAAATGAGATCTCACCAAAAAACCCTGTCTTGTGTGTTTTATTCCTAATGCATCTGAAGATTCAGTGAAACTGAAATCAGTGGTGTAGGATGGGGCCAAAATATCACCCATCAAGGTTAGAATGCAAGCGCACTATAGTAAAAAATAGAGAGCCAATGAAATCAGCCCACAGACCAAGTACGTGTATTTGGTCTAGGTTTGGAGCGGGCATTTCATTGAAGGTACGTGTATACGGTGAGTGAAGAGACTCGTCCAACACGTATAGATTATGACTATAAGTTCTTTGTATTCTCCGAACCTTGCCGAAAGGGAGACCGTTTGACAGGTGACCTTTTGATCCGCGCGTGCGCACTGCCGGGGATGACGCGCACTTCCGGACAACCCGCGTGATGACGCGCGCGCCGCTCGCGCTGGGGGGCGCCGGTGCGGGGCCGCGCCGGGAAAAACAAAACCCGGAGGGTTGAACATACGGACGTCTAAGAGGAAACATTAGGAACTCTTCTATGTTTGGAGGTAGTTTTAGTGAAAACCCCGGAAGGGACGTCACAACCCCCACGTGACCTGCGTATATACTCCTGTAAAATAGAGCCGATTTTATTTCTTTGGAGGGGCAAGGGCAATAGGACTTGCGCTTTTTATACTACTTATCTGTGAAGTAGATTACATCTTACATAGGCCTTAAGGCCGTGATATGCATATGAAGTATTCTGGGGCATGGTCAGTACTTCCCAATTTTCCCTTCGTCTACTACTCGCCGATTTTTTATTAGGTCTTTCCACTTCCAATGGATAGACCTTTTGTTATTCTACGGATTATTATTATTATTATTCCACTTTTGAAATAGCGGCTAAACGGCTTGATATACAGCTTAGATATTTGGCTCATTGGTAGATACTAGGCTGAAGTTTCTGGTACAAGTATTCAATTTTGACCTTGACCTTGACCTATTGAGCTATGGGCTTTTCTGATAAAAACATTATTTTGCGAATATTGACCAAACGCATAAGACGAAGCAGCTGAAATTTAGAATGTAAAAGTTTGCAGATGTACCCAACAAAATAAGCTAATAAAATAAGTAGGTCAGATAAGCAGTTTTCGAGTTATCTACCCTGGTGCTCTTTTCCTTGTTGCCGGTGTACAGGCAAAACTAAAGAACATATCTAAAAGAAAGTAGATGGTTGGTAAGTCTTATATATGGCCATGTTGTAGTTATATTTTCGAATTGTTACGTAACAAGAAAAAGTAGTTACCTCCCATCTAATCATTTTCAAAACACGTCATTTTATAACAAAATGAGATACGGCATTGATTCTTGTAACATTAATGAACACTTTAATGGCCAAAAAGTACGTGACCCTAAATTTGACCTTTGACCTCTGGGAGCGTCTCAGTATGAGTGCAAAGTTTGACGGTCAAATCTTGAACGGCTGATGCCATCAGTCTGAAAATCAGGTCACGTGACCTACATGACGTCATAAGGTCAGCACTTGTGTCAGAATTCGGCTTTGACCTTGATCTTTGAAGTGATGAGCATCCAAATATCGAAAATACGGCTTCCATTTACTGAAAAAGTAACACACTGACAACTAAGAAACAATGACACAATAGTAAGCATAATAGTGTCTTTCTTTTGGCGCTAGTTATGAAACGATCCGAAGTGACCTTGACCTTGAATATCGCAGAATGTAAAAACCATTTTTCGCGTTTTTCTCAAAAACTACATCAGGCAGCAATCTGTAATTTGGTACATTTGTACGCCATGATGCAGGTATGTCGTCACTGCATTTTCAACCTGACCTTGACCGTGGCTCTTGAGATATGGTCACCGACAGTTTTTGCGACTACAGGGTTATAACTCGAAAACTGTTGGGAATTTCAAGTTGGAATTTGCACATGAATGTAGGTCATTATATGACATAACAGAAAAACATTAGAAGCCATCAAGATATACCAGAAAGAATAGAACATAATTAGCGATTTGTGAAATTTACGCTTTATTCAAATTTTGCGAACAGTATTCATCCAATCATCACTATTTTTAGGTATGTTTGAGGGAATATATATATGTATTTGCCTATGAAATTCCAAGAATATAGCTGTGATAGGTTTAGAGATATTAAAAATTCAAATTTCCCGAACTATTAAGCCGTTAAATGGTCATATGTTGATTTCATCTATTCAATGGGTGTTGTCAATTTCGCTATAGCGATTCGGCTGTAACACTCGAGGCATCCAATGTTCACAATTAAATAAACGTCGTGTTACATGACGGGGCCGGCTCAATTTTGTAAACCATTTATCTCTTGAACCGCAATAGTTACGAACTTGTAATTTGCTGCCACTTACTTCCAATACTGTGTTCTTTCGTTGACAATGACTCCGTACCGAGAACAGTAATTGTGAAAAACTTGAAGAGTTACGAGAGAGCCGTTAGTTTGACATAACACAGCATAGACAGAGGGTTAGAGATCCTGGTATTCGGAAACAAACAGGGTGAATAATTTGCTTCGCCGGAAGTGCGCGCGTCTGTCTTCAAATAAGCGCGAGTGTTCCTCTCACGGCGGGCGTAGGAAAATAGCTGAGCTCGGCAGGGATGGCATTTAGTCCCTAAAACGAGGGAGTATTTGATGTCGCCGTTTACGTGGAATGTTCCCAGATGAAGTACGAATGGACTGTGCAAACAAGGTAGGCATTCGTTTACTAATTTAAGAACAATATCCAGTCGACTAAAATCGCGCGCCAAAATACGTAATTGAAACGGCATCTCTGCAACTGTATCACGTTCTTGTTTCACGCGATTTGTGGATACTAGACAGAAGTGTCTGGTACAGGTCACCAATTTTGATTGAGGGAATATATATATGTATGTGTGTTTGGAATTGACAGTAAGAATGCATTCGCGTTGTTGCAGGCAGGCATACAATTTCCACCCCCAATTAGCATGCTGTTTGAAGTATGTTGATGTACGCGGACGAAATTAGTATTGAGCGACATATATTCAGTGCCCAGATAGAGCGGGACTCAAATAGAATACAATAGACGTTCAACCGTTTAACTTTTTTTGCAACTGTTTGAACAACGGCACATAACGATGAAAGTTCACACTCGACCTAAGGCGCTCGCAATCTTTACAAATTAAACTTCCCGGAAAATGCTTCCACTCCGTATTTGTAGTATATGCCACATCACAATACAGCGAAATAATACCTTTGGAGGACGACAAGGAAAGACCATGATATTGTACCAACAATGTCTAGTTTTTTTTATTTTCTTATTATTATTATTATTTATTTATTATTTTTTATTTATTTATTTATTTTTTTTCTCCGTTTTATTGTCAAATGCAGGTATTCAAATGATTTGACAAATGATAGCGTACAAACGATGTAAACATAGGGAAAATTATTTGAGAAATTGTAGTTTGTTTCAATCAGCTGGTATGCAAAAGAATCTCATAGCGGCGTTCCAGGACAGCTTCAACACTGGACGCAAATTGTTTCCTGCAAGATAATAAAATAAAAAATAATAAGGGGAGAAAAAAGTCTGCGCAGGTGGCACTCGAACCCAGGTGTTCTCGATCAACAGCTCAATGCGTTTCCATTGAGCCACGACCATGTTGTTGCTTTATAAAGATGTTAACTTCAACCAGAGTTGTATGGTTGGAATAATTCATTTGTTCATTTGAATTAACGTGGTACTACCACGATAAAAAACATGCTAAAAAAAAAAAATAACCAGGCCCAACCCAAAGATAATATATGCCACCCTACGCTACGTAACTGTTGCTAAAACCATATAAGGGGGTTCCCGGTAAATTTAAACAAATGATGACGTCATGACCGAAATATCAACAACGCAGTTTCCACCGAGGCCGTGTCTTGGCCAAAACCGATAATGTCGGTGTGAATTTCAATGGATGTAGGCGAAATAAACGTAAGCTATCCTTCTATCACACACAAACTCATGTTGGCCGCTCTCAAATTTTCGTACAGGCCTTATTGCGAGAACCTGTGCGAGACGTGTGCACGAAAACTACGTGCGAAATCAGGCCTATTTTCTCATCGCATGGGCGGAAACAACTGCCGATCTAAGGAAAAATATTACCTCAAAGGCAGCAACCGAATTAGCAATGTAAGCCTGAACAATTATATTTTCAATGAATACAAGGTTGTCTTGAGAAATATATCTCAAAATATGATTAATTAATGATTTTCCATCATGACAAACGAAAAACCGGCTTCCAACAAATATGGCGGCGGGTATTCGAAGCTCGAAGTCAGAAAATTGCCAAACTTCAAAAATTCAGATCTCATCAACCAGAACGTCTTATGTGCTCACAGTTATTGACAATATCGTAAAATATGTATACTTGCTAACCTTAGTTGGATTCGTCATGAAATTATTTAGGAATAAGTAATTCGGGCACTTTTTGTGACATAGCAAAACGAAGATGACAGCCGTTTCCCTTTTCGCTGCGATGGTTTACACGAAAAACCGGCTCAGTTATAAAAATCCATATCTCCGTAAATATGAAATGTACAAACTTTTTACGTCAAGACAATATTCTCTTATATGTGTACTTCCTATTTCCCGCAGGAATTTATGCAATATAAATTTTATTTCTCTATCCATTGTCTTTTATATTATTTTGTTATTATTATGGCATTTGCCATACTCTATATGTGAGAGAATAGAACTTTATTTATGCTAATCAAAGCGCCCGCAAGGAGTCAACAATCAAAACATTACAAAAATTCCAACATTACCTATCAAAACAGCCCACCCCTCATTTTGCTGACTCCCTCCCCATACCCGAGATACATACCACTAAACAATATATCATGTAATATACAAGTACCATGGTTTATATTTTGTTTTGCTTACTGCTGGTGTCACTTGGGAAGATAGACACTTTATGTAGGAACTCAGCTACAGCTAAACAAATCAGTGGACTCTCATTGCTAAGTATCCAGGTAAATTGAGTCGAGCAATAAAAAGAATTGAATTGACTTGTTTGTATTATTGAAATTACCTTGTATACGTAATATATAGTAATTGTTCACCTGAATAAAACATTGTTTCACGTTCTATCAGAATTCACGCATTATTTATTTGTAGCCGAAAAATAATGTTTTCATCAAACTGAAAAATCTTTCAGACTTTCAAGGAGGGCCCCTTGAAGACTGTCGAATTATCCACACCACCCCAAATTTATAAGCCGATATTCTATTCTGTGAAATACTATAGCGGGATATGAAAACGCACTGAGTCACACGTGCACTCGCAACAATTCGCAACAGTGTAATGAAATGTGTTCATTTTTTAGGCGCTCATTTTCTACGACCTATACAGCCAACGTGGTTTATTAATATGCACACACATATGTTTTTCTTATAGTTCATTGGCTGAACACCCTCTGTTTTGCCACACCCACCCCACGTGGGTGTATGGGAGGGAGAAATTCATCTACCGTCACACCCCAGAAACAGAAAACCGCTGGGGTGTCGACACCATGACACCAGGAAGAGCCAGGAAACATGTGTGTGTGTGCCGTTGGCCGAAATCATTAGCTTGATAGTTTAGTGCGTTCATTTCATTCCATGTGGTAAACTGAAGACCGGATTTATACCGATGGAAATATCTGTGAATTTCGAAAAAATCCGTGACAAGCCAAGAAACAGAAAACCGCTGGGATGTCGACACCAAACCAGGGAGCATGTGTGTGCCGCTGACCAAAATCATTAGCTTCATAGTTTAGTGCGTTCATTTCATCCATGTGGTATACTGAACACCGGATTTACCGATGGAAATATCTGTGAATTTCGAAAAAATATATATGGAATGAGATTCGTGGTGATACCCATATTTTTTTAGGATACGAATGCATCGTGATGAAGGCTTCATGGTGTGTTATACCCACCTAGGGAAAAAACAGCCCCCAGATATGCATCAAACGCCCGGGAGTATGGAATATAGGTATACATCTGGACTAAACTCTTTTATCAGGTAAGCTAGACTTTAGTACTATACTTGCGTTGAAACCCATGCAGACAACCTATTCAAATTTCAATGCATTGGCAACATCGCGTCGCACGAAATATACGCGCCCCTGTTGACCAGGATTTTTTTATACTCCCACAACAACAGACAATTTGAAGACAATTTTCTAGCGGGGTGTTTTCTTGAACATAATTGCTGTAATATACTCTTCTTTTTGTGGACGCTAAATATAGGGGAGAAAATGGCAACATTGTGACCAAACCATAACAGTTGACAGCTGTAAAAATAGATACCGTGGCATAAAATGAGAGAGAACATTTCAATCTGCCAATTTTCGAGATGAAAATTTTTTCTTGACGAAATAGAAATGAACGCGAATCTATATTCTACAAAACATTTTTTCTTGACGAAATAGAAATGAACGCGAATCTATATTCTACAAAACATTTTTTCTTGACGAAATAGAAATGAACGCGAATCTATATTCTACAAAACACTAGAAAATATTAGCGTAGATGAATTTTTTTAGACTCATTTTAGACTGTTTTGTGCTTTCATCGAAAGTGAAAACACATCTCGAAAAGTGTGTAGGAGTGTCGATATAAATCTTCAACCTAGATGTAAAAATAGATACCGTGGCATAAATTAGAGAGAGCATTTCAGTACACCTCAAAAAAATGAAACCTCGACGGGTATCCTTCATCTCTAGGGTCGCAAGTTCGATTCTTGCTTTCATTATGTGAGTATGTTTTGGACATATGATCTTTAAATTTTACTATCATCAATACACCTAAACGGTATAGTTCAACCCCACCCCCAGCCCAACCGATGCCCCCTACCCTAAGCTTCACTTTGATACCTCACTCGACCCCATCGGACCATTTTATCTAGGGACTACTTTTTCTCCGCGGAGGCGACCGCATCACCGCCAGACATGACCTCATCCCCGCGGAGGAATACACAGAAAAAGAATCACCACAGCCGCCATCTTAAACCCACCACCCACCCATCCACCACCACCACAGCCGCCATCTTAAACCCACCACCCACCCATCCACCACCACAGCCGCCATCTTAAGCCCACCACCCACCCATCCACCACCACCACAGCCGCCATCTTAAACCCACCACCCACCCATCCACCACCACAGCCGCCATCTTAAACCCACCACCCACCACCACCACAGCCGCCATCTTAAACCCACCACCCACCCATCCACCACACCCGCCATCTTAAACCCACCACCCACCACCACCACAGCCGCCATCTTAAACCCAACACCCACCCATCCACTACCACCACAGCCATCTTAAACCCACCACCCACCCATCCACCACCACCACAGCCGCCATCTTAAACCCACCACCCACCCATCCACCACCACCACAGCCGCCATCTTAAACCCACCACCCACCCATCCACCACCACCACAGCCGCCATCTTAAAACACACCTCCCACCCATCCACCACAGCCGCCATCTTAAACCTACCTCCCACCCATCCACCACAGCCGCCATCTTAAACCCACCTCCCACCCATCCACCACAGCCGCCATCTTAAACCCACCTCCCACCCATCCACCACAACCGCCATCTTAAACCCACCTCCCACCCATCCACCACAGCCGCCATCTTAAACCCACCTCCCACCCATCCACCACAGCCGCCATCTTAAACCCACCA
>JAVTVY010044746.1:0-20691 GCA_036873755.1 Hanleya hanleyi | reverse complement strand
TCATAACTTGTGGCAAGAATTCGTCCCACTTCTTTTGCTGCTTCTCGCAGTAAATGGTCAGCATTGTTGCAACAGTTCGATTGAACCTCTCTGCACCACCATTGGACTGAGGCCTCATGCTTGTTGTTCTCGTCTTGTCAATTTGCAAGAGGTCACACGCAGCCTTGAGTAGTTGTGACTCGAAGTTTGTGCCTTGGTCACTATGTACCTGTAATGGTGTCCCAAATCTGCAGACGAACTCATTCACGAAAGCTTTTGCAACCGTTTCTGCACCCTGGTCTGGTAGGGGAATATCTTCTGTCCACTTGGTGAAGCAATCTGTTATTACAAGCAAATACTTGTTTCTTTTAATAGTCAGTGGTAGAGGCCCGAGTATGTCCATAGCTACCCGTTCCATGGGCTCTCCAACATGGTATTGTCCCAGTGGGGCACGCCCCTGTGACTTCCTAGCAATACATTTGTCACACTGCAAACAGTACGACTCTACATCTTTCTTCATGCCAGGCCAGTAAAATGCTTGCTTAATCTTTGACACTGTCTTTTGTACGCCAAGGTTTCCTGCAGAGGGAATGTCATGATGTAGTCTCAGGACATCCTGTTTGCATGCCTCTGGTACGACGAGCTGGTAGATGGTAGCATTTTGATCGGTGATAAACTTCCTGAACAGCATTCCACCATGTTGTTCCAACCGGTCCCATGAGCGCCATGTTGTCTTTAGGTAGCTGGAAAGATGAGAAATAGCTGACCAGTCTGGTCTACCCTTGCCCTTTTCCAAAGCAGTCATGATTGGCCCTATGTTCTGGTCATTCAGTTGATGTTGGCGAACTGTGTGGGGGTCCCATTTTTCAAAGAGTATTTGGTGCTCCTTAATCCCCTGTACAGCTGCCTGATTCCGAGTGACAACTCGTATTGACTCCATAATTTCCTCATCCTCTGTTGGGTGAGATATTTGTGTACTCTCCATGGAAACGCCACAACTGTCCTCGGCCTCCAAGTTTGCCCTCTCCAGCCTGGCACAATTATTGCATGGCCGCCGAGACAACGCATAGGCATTGGCATGACTCTTTCCTGCACGGTGTCTGACTTCCAGATTGTAATTTCCCATCTCTTGCAACCACCTAGCTACTTGACCTGTTGGATTGCGTAAGTTACGCATCCAGCTTACAGCTGCATTGTCAGTTCGAAGGAGAACTTTCTGTCCATAAAGGTAGGGGTGAAAGTGCTTGAGAGCAGTTATTGCTGTCAGGAGTTCTTTCCGTGTAACACAGTATAGCTGTTCATGCTTATTCATTGACTTACTCATGTATGCCACCACCCTTTCTACACCCTCATGCTCTTGAGACAAAACAGCGCCAACTGAAGAATCGCTTGCATCTGTGTCCAAGATAAATGTCTGCCCGGGTAGCGGATAAGCCAGTGCTGGGGATGTTGTCAGCTCCTGTTTCAAGATGTCAAATGCAGTCTGACATTCCTCAGTCCAACGAAACTGGCTCCCCTTCTCAGTGAGTTTGTGCAATGGCCTGCATATTCCTGCAAACCCCTTTATGAATCGGCGATAGTAAGAGCATAAACCGACGAAGCTCCGTACCTGCTTCACGTTTTGGGGTTCAGGCCAGTCCTGTATGGTTGTGATTTTGCCGGGATCCGTTTGAATGCCATCCTCAGAAACAACATGTCCCAGAAAATTTACACTCTTTTGAAAGAAAACACACTTTGAAGGTTTGAGTTTCAACCCAGCATCCACCAGTCTCTCAAAGACATGTTCCAGCCGTTGCAGTGATTCCTCCACTGATTTCCCAGGAACTATGATGTCATCAATGTATACAAGACATTCTTCCCATTGGAGACCTCTTAAAACATCCTCCATGAGGCGCTCAAAAGTGGATGGGGTATTTGCCAAGCCAAATGGCATAACTGAGAACTGATATAAACCTTGACTGGTTGTAAATGAGGTCTTCTTTTGGTCCTCAGGGGCAACAGCGATTTGCCAAAATCCTGAATTCAGGTCCATACAGCTAAACCACTTGGCATCAGAAAGCGAGTCTAAGCAATCATCGATGCGTGGGAGGGGATATGCGTCCTTGACAGTAACATCATTGAGGCGTCTGTAGTCTAAACATATCCTTGGGGTGCCATCTTTCTTTGTACAAAGAACTATGGGGGCCGCCCATGGACTTGTAGATGGCTGTATGATACCCCTCTCCAACATCTTTTTGAGTTCATACTTAATGATTTCTCTTTTGCCAATCGGTAATCTCCTCGGTGGCAGTCTAATTGGTGCAGCATCTCCAGTGTTTATCTGATGTTCTACACGATCTGTCCTCCCAAGGTCGCTGGCAGAGTTGGAAAAAACCATGTTATATTTCCTAAGTAAGGACGACAATGCTTCCTTTTCACTCTCATGTAGATTCACTGAGCTTCTGTCAAACAGATCAATTAAGTGCTCTGGCAGGTTCCCTGAAGCAATCTGGTCATTCTCTGTGGAACTATCTGTCATTGCCCTTACATGTTCTCTGATGTTTGGCACCTCATAGCATGACCTACATGTTCCTATTCTAGTCTGTGAATGCAATATGACGTCCTTATCACTGAAATTGACCACCTGTACTGCATGATTTCCGCCACCCGTATCAATGATCCCATGTATCACCTGCACATCTTCGTCATTTGACTGATCAAGCAATGGCTCAATGTATCCCACATTAGCCAGGTGATTGACTTCAGGTATACACACAGGGACCCACATCGAAGACCATTGTGGCAGTGTACTCTTTTGGGTAAGCTGGACATGACACGTCATATGTGCTTCTCTCCCTATCCAGCAAGGTATCTCGTCATCATCTCGAGTTCTCAGTTTAAGCTACTTGTAGTCAATGGCTTTTAAATGTCCTAGTAAGAAGTCCTGTCCCAGTATTCCGTCAACATTGATATCACAGACGACAATGCGCAGGCTGAAGTTTACATTTCCAAATCGCAAACTAAACACTGCACTTCCATGGACAGTGAGATGTACTCCATTTGCGGCCTGGATATTTGCCACGATAGGGTGTAACACAGGTCGCTTTGTATCATCGATGGCATCATATAACTCTTTTGACAATAAAGTTATCGTGGATCCACTATCAATGAGAAACCTGGCAGAATTTTCTCCCCCATCAATGTGACCAGAAGTAAATAGTCCATTATCCCATCTGTTAATTTTGCCTGGTACATGACCCAATCGTATGGTACCCCGTGTAAGGTCCTTACTGTGTTTATCACCTTCAGAATGTGACTTGTCCAAGTTTTCCCTCTCGCAATGCTCAGGCCTCTCCATACCCGTCATCTCCCGGCCTACAGAGGAGACGGAGCCCCGTTTCCCTGTCGTGCAGGAAACGTAGCATGTCCTGTTGACACATTTCTCCGATTTTGCGGACACGATCGCATGTAATGGTCAGCCGATTTACAAATGAAACACCGGCCGGTTTCCCTGTTATTCTGCCTTGACGCGGTCGGATTTTGATTTCCCTTTACCTCAAGCTTCTGCAAACGCTCCAAGATTCGCTTGAGTGTGGACTCTACACCATCCACAGATAATGCATCCGTTCTGGCAGTTTCAGTCGCTTCAGAGTCTACTGCCCGTACAGTAACCTTCCTCCTATCTTTGCCCTCCAAGATCGCCTCAAACCTCTCAATTACCTCTGCTGCCTCTATAACTGTTCTACACTCCTTATCAATACACCGACACTTCATTTCCAGGGTGATTGACTTGTACAGTCAATTGATTGAGGGCCAAAGCTTCTTGAGCCTGAGCATCAAGGGTGGGGTAGGCTTTCTGGGCCATTTGTCTAAGATCGTCTCCAAATGCCGCAATCGATTCAGCTGTCTGGCGGTACCTACCCTCCAGCTTGGACAACCAACGTGTCTGCTGCCTCGAACTACCAAACCTCTGTTCCAGTTTCCTAGCCAGCAGCTTAAATGTGCGCCTTTCCACCATCGTTAGTCCCATGTAAAATGTTCTGGCCATACCCCTCAAGCTAGCAGACGGAGCTAATGCTTTCTCATTATTCGACCATGCGCCCAGCTCTGCACAATCCTGGAAGTGCGAGAAATATTCCTCCCAATCCGATCTGCCATCATATGCCTCAGGTTTTAGTTTTAATCCACCCCGATGAGACCCTCCGAATTTAACCTTCGCTGTCCTATCATCATCACTTTCAGAACCATCATCACTGTCTGCATAATTATCAGCGTAGTCAGCTGCGACACTCGGTAGGTCGCCTTGTCCATGCTCAAGTGGGGCTCCCCTCTGATCGCGGATGGTAACCTCCGGGTCTGGACTGTCGGCCATGTTTTAGTATCCACGTCAAATAATCAAGTTAAATCAAACTGATTTTCAGCAGTTATGCAGGGTAGATCCGTATCTCTGGATGCCAGTTAATTAGGCATCCCACTTCTGACACCAGTGTAATAATCCCCAGGCCGAGAGGGGTATTATTGTTTTGAAAGAAATTGTGGTTTACCAAATAATAAAATATAGGCCAGTAATTCCAGAGGTAATCCAAGTATTATTGACTCCAACAGTTAATCCAATGTGTAATCCAAGCGTAAGTGATTTCCACAGGTAATCCAGTAATATTGCTTCACTGTAACTAGGACTCAATGATAACACAGGTTTTCGGGTCTATATGGTTTATTTCCGTCATAGAGTAATCAAAATAATATTATTTTGATCAAATTCACAATCGTGGATAGCACTATAGATGGAGTGAGCCAATGGTATTACCCGCCCCTCAAATGCGCAGTAAACTCGCCTCACTATACTACTGATCCCATGTTGGTATATGGTAATTCACATCCAGCCAATACTAACCGTATCAATGATATTACTGGTACGGGAGACAGCCTTAATCCCTATAAATTCAGTATGGTAAATACGATTCCAATACAATCTCAATACAATTCCACTAAATTGGTACTGGCCAAGCTACGATGTGAACTCGCTGGCGGCTTGTTGCTGTCTGCCATTGCTCGTTACGACCCGGTATTTATAGCCTCCGGTGCCTGGGGCTGAGCACTATTTTCGCTCACAAAAATTATTGGTAAACAGTAAAATATACATTTCCAAGTTGTGCTCTACTTGTGCTTAATAATTATTTATGCTCATGTAACAATTAGCATCGGAAAATAAACTTATTTCATAGAAAATAACAAATAGCACAACTTCCTTTACCCGGCCCGATGATTTACCTATACCCACAACATGGCGAATACGAAATGCAGCAAGATGAACATTTAACAATAACATACAGTATATTTACAACAGAGTATGTAGGTGCTCAATTTGTGCTCCAACGTTATTTTATCTCTACTTTTAGATAACATAAACAGTAAGACTCGATTTATCGTAAATATAATAGAGCACAAGTGTATATTCCCGGCAGTCGGCGAAGTCTACATACTTTATACATGGTGTACATTCCCGCCTGGTGCAAGACCAACTTTGACAACAAATATCTTTTAAATAACACCAGACCTGCCTTTTAACATAATTTTCCCCAGAAATATAATTATCAAGGAATATAATCTTGAATGGATGGCACTTACTTTGCAGGAATAAATCTGTTGTTCAATTAAATACACAGGGATGTCGAAATAATTCTCTAGCAGACGAAGTATGCGTATGAGCACAGAGAAGTCAAACATCCGCGCATATAGTCCGCACAGAAAATCCGTATTCTGGATTCCAAAGTTCATACGAATGTCAATTAATACCACAGTTCAAATTAGTAATGTGTCACCAACATCTAGAAATATTAAATTGGAATTATAAACACAATAAATGGTGAACTTGTGCTGAGTGTAACCGCATTACGCACACACTTGTAGAATAACAAAATGGCTATGTACATGAAGCGGGAGGGAGAGACCAGAACATGCTTGGGAGAAATCTTGAACAGGTCAGTAATTCATACGACGAAATGTTGTCCAAATCTATGATTTAATGTCACTATAAACACACGCAAGTCCACTTGGTAGGAAATTTGTCACAGTCTCTGAATTTGTACCAGTTTATGATACTTCGCGAATGAATGAGCCGGCGCCCATATTCCAACATTTATTTACATTGTCAGATTAGGGAATATGCCCCACAGGCATTACAATATGCATGGTGCATTGCTTTGCTAATTATACATGTACTAGTATGGTATCTGATCTGGCCCTTCTGTCTGGTTAGTCAAGATACATAATGTATGATCAGTTGAATCCTGTAATTAGGCAAACACTTTTGTTTCTGATCAGCTCACCCTTTTTTCTGTTGTATTATCTCCCTTGACTGATATGATAATTACCAACCTTTGAGTTGTCTGTAATGCAGTGTTATTATGGTCATGTCAGGAAAATAGCGGAGATCGTGAAAACCACATTTTCCGCAGGAACGTCTTGAAAGTAAAGGAATTTCGTGTCTAGTTGAATTTTGTTGCAGGTCATGGAAAACTGGAATGGAATTCTAAAATGTTAGGCAGGTCAATATTTGACAGGATTTGTTTTTATTGATTTTGTTAAGCCCTGGACATAACACTGGGCATTTATTAGTCAATGACCCTGATTTCACGAAACTTTGAGCCTGCATTTCCATGTGGTCCCGGAATCACCGGGCGTAGATTAGGCCACGCTTGATGCTGATTGGTCAATAAAGCAACTCGAAAACCTATATTTCAGGGGAAATTCACTTTTTATCAAACACAGTCATACGACAGTCAGAGCAACAAAAGCGCCCTGTGTTTTAATTCTGCCATAACAAAAAGGCGCGTGTTGTTGTTCGACTTATTGACCAATCAGCGTCAAGTCTCGCCTTGAGCGCTGAACTGCAATAAAACAGATTGCCAAGTTCCGCTGAAGTTGTAACAGTATTTTTAAGGTTGCTAAAATTCAGCGTCTTTGGATGATTTATGGCCCATATTTGACGGATTACAAGAATCTTTGGGTGACAGCATGCACAACAAGCCTCTGTTATGGCATGAATTAGGATGTGAAATAAAGAGGTAAACAGATTTCTGTAAAAATGTACATAGATTATGTCGGAGGTCGAAGGGGAGTGATTCACCCAGGTAGTTCAGCTGACAAACACCTGTGGATAACACTGCCAGGTATTATTAACAGCATTGGTGCTCATTCAACTTATGTACCAGTGATAATTGTTCCTGTCCGAAAAGTATTTTTATATATTTTTATATTGATGGATCTTCATTAAATTACGCTGTGGTGTCTCATTTCTGCAGACGTCGCAAAAGATCTACTTATACTGGAGAAATGCTCAATTTCTAGTTTCTCTATAAGTATTGATAAAAATGGAAATAAACATTTTATTTCTCTCAAACGAGGCCTTGACTTGATTACTGTGACTGGATATCTGGACATGCATGAATGTATAAACTGAGACACATGATCTTGCTACATTATTACACTCCAGCTGGATGGGAGGTGAAGCCTGTTGTCCTGAATTGGTAAACCGAAATCCATCCGTATTCAAACACCCCAAATTCGCTTTGGTAAATCCACTCCTACTCCACAATTTCGACATATGAGACCAAGTCATGCCATTTTTTATACGACACAGCAACCACCTTCGCACTGGATAACTGTCTTCATCTGCTTTCAGATTGAGAGAGAGAGAGACAGAGAGAGAGAGAGAGTATTGAGGTTTAGCGTCGCATTCAGCAATATTTCAGCTATATAGCGACGATCAAACAAAATTCTAAGTATTCAAGTTAATAACTTAGTAATCCTACACGTTAAAAGATACACATTAAAACTTATGCAGCAAACCGATTTCTCTCAAATAACCTAAGACACAGTCCTCCACTTTCAGATTAAGTGAAAAGTAAGAGGTATCGGGGATTACTAATGGAGAGGCTAGTACATTCAATGAAAACTATTAGCCGTGCCTGTCCTGCTTGTTCCTCAGTACTCAGGGGCAATGTGCTAGTATTATCACGTGGGCAACTGCCACCATATTGAATTTTATTGACGTCACCCACCCGTTGTACTTTAAAATGAGGTTGAAGATGGAATAAAATTGCAAGGGAGTTTTTGTTGAAACAAAATGCGTGCATGGCGGGGGCAAGAGGAACACGTGACTGTAGTGGCCAAGCTACGAAAGCACTGACTATGCCATCTAGGATATGCATAACTCTGCTAAGAGTAAATGAAATGAGCTAATATCCTCATCTTCAGGGTTAATTTAAACTCGTTGATGGAAATAAGACTTCGAGATGCGTTCATATGGGTGCATAAATACAAGCGTCTAGTCCGTCATTCAATATTCAGCCGTGCTCCATTTCTGCGTCCATAATCCATTTTTCTGGACCGATTTTTGTTATTCTGAAGAAGCAGACAGAGCTATATATCACGATGTGGCTTTGCAGGTCATATGGAATTTTGTGCTTGTTGCTTGTTCTATTTTACCAACAAAAGTGAAAACCCTGAAAAAGCATTTCATCAGGCTTTGAGGGATCGTACACGGATATGATTGTATAACCGATAGGTCATGGTGGGCCAAGACTTGAATTATGCGTCTGAATGAAATTTCGTTGCAAATTTGCGGATCAGCTTGATTTCGATCCCTGAAGTACTTCATGGCTATTCTCTCTTTACAGTGATTAGGATTTAGTATCATAAACTCCATAATGAACATAACATTATTCAGGGTTTAGCTAGTATCTGTAAACAGCAAGGCTCAATTTCACTGTTTTCACTATCATCTCGTCCATGTTAAATTGCCATGAGGATGCCTCAGTTGAAAATAGGATACGTGTCTAAAGACACCATGCTAATGGCAAGCTAAAAGCCTGACGCCATTATTGGGAGTTGCCTTCCCTTTTCAATGTTAAATGCATGGACTGTTCTATGAATAACCTGATTAGCGTACAAGAGACAATGAGTTGCCCGTCAAATTCCAAGGAAAGGTCGATTCCTAAGAATTGATCCACAGGGCAACGAAATGTCGAGATTCAATGAGAGGGACAAGTGTTTATATGATCTTCGAAGAAGAAAAAATATACCAGCGGTTTATTATGGAAAAAATCTTTGTGAGCAGTTTCCTTTGATGAATAGGCGCATTTGAATGAATATAATCGCGGGAATGTCTTCAGCTTTGAAGATCTTAAAGATTCAATTCATAAAGGGGGAGGAGGAAGAATTAAGAAAAACCATGACGGTGCTAGAGCAAAGCTAAATCTGAAACCTGCTCCGAACATCAATGTCATAGTCAAAAGATAGAGACATATGGCCTGGGGTACAGGTGAAGAAGTGCAAACTGTACAACCTTAATGAAGGAAGGTCGGAATTTCAAATGTTCTGTCCCAGCCCCCAAATCCTCATTAACGGACATTATGAGTATTGAGTTTCTTTCAATTCCATGCGAGAGCTCAGTCTGCTGACGAACAAATACAGTTCTGTATAACCAATACATAATTTGTTACGGAATGAGATACCAATGATGATACATGACCCGGCCCGGTTCGGCACATTCTACCCAAATGATTGTTAAGGCCGCCGCTACGCGTGCAGCCTTATTGGATCAGATTGGTCTCATGGGGGCAAAATTCGCCTTGTCCGCAAGATTGCGAAAAAACAAAGCAGAGGTGAGACTTACCGTCACAGGGCCAAATGTGGAGAAGATATTGAACTAGAAATTCGTAACAATTTGGGCTGTCTCAGATAAACGGAAGTCTGTCTTTCAAGCCCAAATTGTTCACCTAAAATTCTTAACCGGAAGTTTGGAAAAAGATATTTAACAAGAAAAACTGCGCGGAAACGTCTTTGCGCATACTGCAAAATGCAAAGGCTTGAAAGGCAAAACTAATGGATAAATAAAAAGAACTGCACCAGATTGACTGGCACGATTCAGCCTATATTACTATCGACTGTTCATGCCTGGCACCATTAATTCGATAACTAAACCAGAACAAGCGGAGTGATTCCTACGTTTTATTGTTGCGGAGAATAAAAGCTAAATAAAACTTTGTCACTGAGTATTTTAATTGGAAGAAAATCGTGCTTGCCAACACGGGCAGCTAACACATGAACATGAACGTTGTGTTGCCCGTGCCGATTTTGACTTGCTCCAGACACGCTAACGTAGCACTCGCTAGTTGAGCTGATGAAAACAACAACAACAACAATTATTTTGCTTGATTATTTGTCACGACAATTCAACATTTTCATTTGGGAACTCGACTTATCTCTTGAAGAATTCAATATTTATCCACTATAACACAATTGTTTTTGCGCGTATTTGGCGCGCATTTTCCCATCGATAAAAAACTCAATTGTTTGGGGCAAAACTCAATTTCAAAATTTCTCAAAAATTCAATTCTTCAAATTCAAGTTTTTAATCTGGGTTATCTAGATGAAAAAGTGGCTAAAACCCCCTGCTGTTATGATATTTGAGAAAATATCGTTCCAACAAATTTAATCTTATAATTGAACCTTTTGTTGACATGTTACACTGAACTCCCTAATAGTGAAACAGTCTGGTGAGAGAAATGAGCCCACCGAGTCAACATCCATCTTAGCTTGCTGAGGGCATTTCACGTTTCACTTAACACTGCTCTTAGCTTAACGCTATGATTCGGCATGTATTCCTCACGGTGCCACCTCTCAGCTGCAAAGGACATATTTCTGGAGGGACATAATCCTGTTCGAAAGTTGTTCCTGAAGCATCAAGTCACATGCCCGCCGCATTTAAACGAGCCAATGAAATTATCTGTATTTAAATATTTTGACCTGGGTATCTCAGACGTGTCAGTCTCACTTGAGTGCAGAGGCTGGGGAATTCTATGCGAGACAAAAACGAAGTTGTTCGAATCAGCTAGTTTAGTTCTCACTCTAATGGCGTATGCTTCTTTTTTCTTAAGAAAAATAATATTACAAACAGCCTTACCTATTTCAAAAAAATAAAATCGGCGACAGTTCACAGCAAAATAATATGCTTTTATTTTGTGATAGGGGCATTTCGAGGCCCACCAAGGGATCATTTCAGTCGATGGCTTTCTGGAGGTGTGTCTTCGTTTTATGAATGTGATTGCGCCGTTGTCGGATCTCACGGGACCAATCGGATGTGACCAATTGGGAAATGTCCTAATATACTCAGATACCACCCATTACTGCATGGCTATGAGCAGAAGTTTCTACGTATGATCGTACCATGCGTTAGGATGATGATCAACATCATGAAGTGAGGACATTGATCTTGGCAATGCAGAGCTAGAGGAAGGAGATAAATCTGTCAGTGTCATCAACGTCTCCCGATCTAGAGATAATAAAAACGTGTGTTCAAATTCTACAATGCCTGAAAAAATGGAGGAACTAGTTGGAATACATGACAGTATGGTAATAAAAAAAAAGTTTCAGTAGGGGTGACAAGCTGAAGTACCAGGAAGACAAGTAAAAAAAAAGTTACTTCTGGACGGTAACTTTCAAAAACCTGAACGGATTCTTTGCAGATTTGGTATGTGGATAACTTGCTACACGATATCACTCGAGATTGATTTCCATGCTGCATGGGTACTGAATGTTAAGGTTCCAAGACAAATCAGTAGTTTCAACGTCGGTGGACTTCAGACGCTCTGGTTTTCATTAAAATTTTCTCCGAAGCATCAAATTAATTAATGGAATAAATTATCAAATTATTGTACTTCGTACATTTCATTCTGTTATGACTGTCAAAGGTAACTAAAGCATAACCTATACACATGATCAAATAACACAACCTATACACATGATCAAATTTTGGGAAATAGGAAAAACTATGTATTTCTAATGATCACAGTCAAACATCAAAACCATAAAATCACACAGATAACGGCAGCCTTTCGAAGTCCACGAGTTCTAGTTTCATTTGCAAAAGTACAGTATAGTAGTATCTCCATCGCGCAGATTGGGTGTCAACTTCAAGAACGGGCTTAGATTTGATTCTCGGAAGTTGGCCTGCAGTATTGCCGGCATCTTAAATGTAAAATGGCTCGAGTAAATATAGGACAAAGCTAAGGGAGATCTGTGCCTCTTTCGTACTTTTAATCCAATTTCGTCCAAAAAAACGAGATAATGGGATTGTCTGAGCATCGCGCGCCACGAGTGCACTCATCACAGGTCAAAGATGTTCAAGAATTTGCAATATTCTATTCATAAAAGCAAAAGACGTGGAGTAGAAACTCAGGAAAAGCACAAGGGAGAGCACTGCTCAATCTGGAGCCTGCTATGAATGCCGATGCAGATCAATGCCAATGTCTGTTTGTTTATCTGCATGTGTGTTTGTCCGTACTATAGTTGCAATCAGGCCTTGTGAAGGTTTCCGACTTTAATTTGAAGTCCAAGGGGACGTAATACTATACCGAGCTTTTACATTCTTCAAACAGATGGTTGTGTATTATGCAGAGAAGACTTCCCCATGATCCTTTATATCTTGGATCATGCAGATAGTCACAAAATGACGTCAATAAGATTTGCGGAAAAGTCAGAAAGTTTCAGCTCTCTTGATCTCATCGTTCTGGAGATGCGGTAAAAATTTCGGTAGAGCCCCATAATGCCAACGCCCATGAGAGATAGGGCTAAAGTACTCCGGATAAGGTATCATAACCGACAATTGATAGGGAGATAACCTCAACATAACCTTCTCGTACTACTTTGCGTTTTGAGTTTGAAGGTGGATTTTGATTTCTCGGGACATTATCCTCAAAATGAACTCCCACACATCTCACAGTACGCCACGGGACGACCGCTAGGGTGGTTTTCCAGGATGGCCGCCATAAGAATATACTTTTCTCAGATTTCGACCAGTTTTACCAGTCATTTCCAATATAAGATTAATAGTGTAGATACTCATCCACTAGGAAATTATATAATCGTGAGCGTGGAAATTGAAGATACACCGGTTACATTAGTAAGTCTTTATGCCCATGACACTGATAAATCGTCCTTTTTTAATAATATTAAACAAAAAATAGAAAACTTAGACAACTATTCGGTAATCGTCTGTGGGGATTGGAATTTGGTGTTAAACCCCAACCTAGATACAGATAATTACAAACATATAAACAATCCGAACGCAAGACAATCGGTTCTTGACTGGATGAAAGAAAAAGAATATTTCAATGTATGGAGATTCCAAAATGAAAACATATTAAAGACGTTATACGTGGCAGAGGAAAACCCCAAAGAAACAAGCTCGCTTAGATTTTCTCTCACGAGCGCTGACATAGATAATATAACGTCGGAATAATCCTAAGTTACCGTACGGACCATTCTGTCATCATTTTGAACTGCAAGCTCTCAAACGCCGAAAGAGGCAGAGGATATTGGAAATTCAACTGTACCTCACTTAGAGATGTAAAATATCTAAGTTTGTCAGATTTATAATCAATTGAACTACTGAAGAATATACTCCGCTTTCATATGACCGCAATAATATAGACACAATTGCGAAATCGCAAGTACTACGAACTAGAGATGATAGGTTATTCTTAGACACATTCTGACAAGTATAAACAAACATGCTGGATTGAAGAGGGTGAGAAGCCAAGAAAATATTTTACTGGATTAGAAAAGGGAGATTACACGAATAAATTAGTAACAAAACTAACAACACCAGATGGTAAGGATATTCATAATACAAAAGAAATATTGCAGGAACAAAGACACTCTTACCTGGAATTATATACAAAAGAGACTACAACAGAACATAATACCATGGAAATGTTTTACAATTTAGAAATACATAGATTATCGGAGCCAGAATCAAACGATCTGGAGGGTTTGTTGACACATGACGAAGTAAAGCTTTGAATAATATGAAAACTGAAAGAGTTCTGGCTTAGACGCCTTTTCAGCTGAATTTTATAAGCTGCTTTGGAAAGACTTGGGATATTTGATTTTAAGATCTGCAAACTTATCTTTCCAAAACGGAGAACTATCAATCACACAAAGACAGGGGTTTATCACCTGCTCACCAAAACCTAGTAAACCGAAAAACCTCATGAAAAATTAGCGACCGATTACACTATTGAATATCACATAGAAATTGAGCTCTGCCTGTATCGCTAACAGGCTTGGGTCAAAACAAGTCCCGTTGATCCATGAATATCAGAAGGAATTTATACCTGGTAGATACATTGGAAAAACATTCGTATACTTTACGATGTTATGTTTGAAGCAACAGAAAAGAAATCCCAGGACTATAACAATCCATGGATTTCGAAAAAGTCTCCTGAGATTTCATAAATAAAGTCTTAAAATCGTTCCATTTCGGCAATGACATACTAAATAGGTTAAATTCTTCTTCAGAAATACTAAAATGTGTATATTGCAAAATGAAAACATGTCCTCCTTTTTTGATGTAATCCGGAGATGCCGACAGGGAGACCCTATATCCCCCTATCTTTTTCTGCTACGTGCAGAAGCGTTCGGGTCGATGACCAGAAACAATGACAGTATATCTGGTATCATTGTCGGCGGCGCAGAATTCAAAATAAGCCAGTATGCTGACGACATATAACTGATACTTGATAGTAAACAAATGTCATTCAAAGAAGCAGTTAAATGTATAGACTTATTTTACCAAATGTCTGGCCTCACAATTTATACAAAAACAAAATCAAAAGCAGTGTGGATTGGGTCGCTATCCTGATCTGCCGTTAAACTATGCCGTGAGTTGAAACTAGACTGGGTCAATGAACTCAATATATTGGGAATTTATTTCTCGACAGTAAACTTTCACAATATGTGGCAACTCAACTACCTAAGTAAAATAGACGACCTGAAAAGAGGACTACATGGATGGAGATTAACACTTCTTGGAAGATCACCGGGATCAAATCCCTAGCTCTGTCAAAGCTCATACACGTCTTTCTATCCCTGCCAGACCCACCTCCTGATATTATAAAATAAATAAATACAGTGTTATATAAGTTCCTAAGGAATGGGAGAAAAGATAAAATGAAGCGAATAATTATAACACAGGATTATGAAAACTGTTCCCATGCATTCAATCACTTATAATCTCCTGGATCAGATGCCTCATACTTGGCAGATCCAAATGACAAAAGCTGATAAACAAGGAAGTATTTGAAAAATTATCAACGTTGGGGGCAGATTATGTACAAAAAAATAATAAAGGAAAAAATAATTACCAATCAAGTTTGGACAGATGCACTGCATGCCTGGTACTGCCTCAAAAATAAATTAAGAATCGAGCACATAGAAGAAATACTTTGTAGTGTAATCCCAAACTTAAAAAAGCAGTTTTTCATATTACGAATTGGCATGATAAAGGGGTAAAATATGTAAAATATATAATGGATAGGGAAGGTAACTTTAACACATTTGGAGAGCTGAAGAAGCAATATGATATATAGGGAATTTTTTTACATTATGAACAACTCCTAAAAAATATTCCCGGCGAATGGAAGAATGCAACGCATTCCCCATAGTAAAGCACCCTACGATATATGCCTCCATTTCTCAAACACATTAAAATGCTGGCAAGGAAAGTGAAGAGGCGTAGGAACTTTTATGATGTTATAAATACAGAATTTACTTTAGAAAGTAAGGCAATCACCAAATGGAAATCACTGCTCGGAGATGGAAGACTGTACACAATACAGAAAACTACAATATAAGATGCCAGTGAGGATACTTCCTACAAATTCTTTTCTACACAAAATCTCCATCATAGATAGCGGTATTTGTAACATTTGTGAGAAACGCGAGACTATCGAGCACTTATTCGTAAATTGTTCTGATACAAAAAAAATATGGTCAGAGCTCGATAAATAGCTCAACCAAAAGGTGGGCATGAGCGGTAACATTACTCCAAAAAAACATTTAGTACTTTATTCAAAGACGCTCTCACCGCAGGGGACAATGGCATTTGGTAAGTGTTGCCGGAGTGCTGTTCATTAAACTTACATACATGTATTTCAATCGGATAAATACCATTTTGGTGGCTACAACCTTTTTCTTTCAGGTGGTTTTTCTCATATACTCGCCTAATAGCTGGCGGATACTCTACGAACGATTATAATGATCTCTTCTACCAAGACCTACCAGGAAATTTCGATATGTGCCAACGGAGGATCACTTGTATATATGTGTATATGAAATTCAGTCAATAATAAAAAAAAAGTGTTACCAGTAAAGCCCTACATGGTGTCAACACTGAGTTTATCCAAGGATTTTATATCTATATGTATACAATATAACACCCAGAGACATATCGAAATCCTTAAAACAGTCATTTATTGATTTCTCTCGAGGATCGAACAACAAAATGTCCGCCATGGGGAGAAGACTTTTCCCAATTTCAATGTAAATCCTGAACGAAAAGTAACTAATAGCTGAAAGTTTCAGATCTGTCGTATTGGGTCGTTGCCTTATCATTAGGATATAGGTTTATAGTTAAACTAAAAATAATGACCGCAAGGTTATCTGTGTTTTTCACATTTATCTAGCCTAAACCAAATGAATTAATTTCATTTGCTTAAAATTATGATTTTATATTATTGGTCATCAATTTTTGACAGAAAACTGAAATAAGAACAATGCCCTAAAAGAAACAAACAAATATTATAGCACATTAAGAAATGAGAACTTCACTCTGACGTCACGAAGAATGCAAATGTGTCTTCATTTGCGTGTAGCGCTTCACCCAAGAAGTGTGGGAAGTTTCTACTCCCGTATCAAAACCGTAACGAAAATATTCAGAGGTTGAGGGATCGAAATAACTCAAGGCTTTCCTCCAGCAACATCTGTCATGGCTACAAGAACACACCTGCTGTAAAATGGGCTTAATTCCATATATATTCGGAGACCCACTGCCGTAACCGTTTTGAAGGTAGCATTTGCGTACGCACATTCAGACGTCTTTAAACATGATGCAGGGTAATACTATGCTCCTCGTGAAGAAAATGGGTATTATGGAAAACTCGGTACTCTAAGAACTTGCTTAACCACTTGACCTGCCATGGATAGTGTGAAGTAAGATACGTGATAATCCATACGCTATTAGCAATTGTAAAATGTCCAGTTTATCGAATCCGTGAGGAGTTTCAGTCAGTACTTGCCGTGAATCAGAATCAAAATCCAATTCGTCTGAGAGAAGTTTCCCAGCATTGACACCGTCTGTCCATATATCACATCATTACTCCAGACTTTGTCTATTCGTAAGAACATAGATACACATTGGACCCCGGTTTCTGAGCTGGTCACAGATATCAGCTAATCGAAAAGTATATCACAATTTGGGACACAAATTATAGTAGTACTTAGTAATAGTACCAACTTTAATATCATCGATGTAAGCCGAGAAGCGCCTGATCTTTCTACAATCGCTCTGGATAAAGTAGCACATTTCAACTGTGCATGTCTATAAAGAGAATTCTGCGTGGAAAGTATGAGTTCGAATCTAGAGGCGGTTTGAAACCAGACGTGCTTCGTATTTTTGGTGATGTTAGATGAACAGAATTTACTTATAAAGCGAAATCAAATTTTTGGCAAGAAATTCACAGCAAAATGAGACCATGGAAATTCGGACTACGAAGCGGAAATGGAATGCAGACTGGGGCTAACAAAGTATACCTTGTCATGAAATAATTCGGAATGAAAAGTGATAGTTTAAATGCAAAAACGTGTGGATCTCAGAGTGTATTTACTTTTCGCAATGTCAGGTGAACAGAAGTGTGGTTTTTGTAGATGAGAATCACGTCAAAGATTGTGTACATTTTGGCGGAAGTAATGTGTGGATATTGTGACGTCAGTTAATGCTCTATCACGTGATTCATACAGTGATGACGGTTGGTTTTTCAGGGTACGTCAGACAGCGACAAAACTCACGAGGTAGAGATTGGACGGTTGTACGTGATATGAAGTCATGAATTACAATGGGATGTTGAATTGGTTGTTGTTGAGACATATCGATATCCGTCGGTCGACTTTAGTTTAAAATACAATCGTCTAGTCCGTCATTCATTATTCAGCCGTCATTGAATATATTCAATACTCAAAAACTTTTGTGACTGATGGGTGCTATATTCGACCATGTCACATGAATTGACGTGTCGTTTTCAAACAAATTTTTCAAACTTACCTGCCAGTTTTATTTGATTTATGGTGAAAATCCGCAATGTGCATGCGATTTCTAAAAGTGAGTTTTTCAATCAGGGATGCTGTTGACGTAACATGCAAAATTGATGCAAATCTGGTAAATATATGTGATAGAAAGACAAGTAAGTTACAAGGCGTGTGATATTTGTTTCACCCAGTAAGATGCACCCATGCATAAGATATAATACTCTGTGATATTATATGTAGGTTTACTGAGATTGTTCAAACAGATTACCAGAAGACTTATTATGCTTCGCTGTAACATCGACATCATTTTTGTCAAAGGTGAGATATTGTGTTCTTAAAAAATCACCAAGTTGACATAATACTTTTTACTTTCAGTTTATTAAAATGAAGTACTGAAACAAACTTACAATTAGGCGGAGTGCTAGTTATACCTGCAGCTGCAGGTCGAATACTCATGGCTTTCGAAATGCGTTTAGAGCTCGAAAGTATTTACTTTCTCGTGTTTAATTGAATAAGCTTGAGAGCGGAAATGATACATTTTCGTATTCAGAAAATCAGGACCTCGAGAGTGGAACAATCTACCTTCGACGCTGAAACAGATAGATTCATCATCTCTCTTTAAATCCAAGCTGAAAACACACTTAATTGAACGTGACCACAAAACTTAAAACAATAATTGAGCAGGTCAATCACTCAGTTTTCATATGGCACCTGCAACGAGAAATTTAACCCTACCTGGCCTGGGGGGCCCCCTACCAAACTTTCTGCGCTATCTCCAGAACGACAAAAAATAGAGAGCTGAAACTCCGTGACTTTATAGTTTATCATATTGGGGTCATTTTGAGCCTATTTGCATGACCCCCTGAGCAGAGGATCATGGGTAAATTCAAGATGGCGGCCATGTGGGGTCCCAGAAAAGTGATGTTTTTGTCATATTTCTTAAAAATTTCTGCTTTTCTTCGATGAAAATTAGACAAAAACTATTTTATTTCACATCACATTAATATTTACTAATTTATCATGCTGTTTTTGCGGAGAAATTGCATAAATAAAAAAAATCGGAAAATCTGACTGAAAAATCGACCAAAAATGCCGTCTTTGAAAATGACGTCACTGTGACGTCATCAAAGCGGCCATCTTGGATTTTTTTACATTTTCTGGTAGAGCTTGACCCAAGGGTATAGTGTGGTAAGTTTCAGTCCCCCAGATCAAGGGGTAAGAAAAATAATTAGGGGGGCCATTTCGCCTCCCCCCCCCAGGCCACGACAGATCTCAAAAAGTCCAGGCCAGATAGGGTTAATACAGTCTTCTTATATATTTATATAGGGATAGAACAAGATCTATGGGGTTTATTCCCGCTGAGAGCTAACTAGTTGTAACAAAAAGTAATTCCTATAATATGAACATATTACAAATTAGCTTATTCTATATTCATGTACTGTATATCTAATCTAATCACGAGTGTAGAAAATAAGCATTTATTTGTTTTTAGGGATGTTCGTGGAGAGAATTCCCTTCAAATGCAAAATATGACACCTTTAACCAAACGAGTCCCAATATATCCAAATTAGGTAGGTTTGATGCTGAATGATTTTGAAAAATCTGGTTAAGATGTCATATTTTCGTACTATAGAAATATGTCAAAACGCAAAGAATGCTCTGTAAGGGTGTAGTTTGACGTCATGCGCCACATCATTGTCCCAGATGAGAATTGTATCAGCTGTTTGGCCAAATGGTTACAGTCTCGGACTGCAGATTAGACGAACGCACAGTTTTGTGCACGAATGCCCAAATCACAAAAAAATAAAATATTTGGAATGTTTTCACTCCATCTCGATTTTGAACTTCATTGTGCAGTAGTGATGTGAAAGAAAGAAGGCGAACCGCTAATTTTTTTTCATGTGCCGATGTTTTATTCTCACTTATTTTTACACCCGCGCTGAACTTTTGACAGTTTTCGAGTCGGTTGATATATTAATATAACCGACTATTGTTCGTAAATATTTGGGTTTTTCATATGTATGGGAGGTGTATGAGATTAGCCTCACCGGGCAGACGCAGTATTTCCTGAGCATTACGTCACAATACACCGGCCGGTTCGAAGTGACGCAATGAACCAACAGAGGAAGACGCTGAGGGGGAGACCCATCTAAAACGAACACCTCCATCAACGAGATTTGGTCCAAAATCAGACAGTTTGAGTCCGTCAGCGTTCTGTCTACTGCTTATTGGACAGTTTCCTTGATTTTATTTTTTGTTAAAAAATACTTTCTCTCGCCATGTGGTTATTAAACATCAATAATTCTTTATATGTACACGATCCGTCGTCTGTCGCACATTGTTGATGACCCCTGGCGCCGCCTTTTGAACTTAATCGGAATATTTTGCTTGTATTTTGCAAATATGCCCCAAAACAGTCCAATATGAGGGGCTAGCATGTCAAAAAGTGTTCGTGTTGGGGATACGATGTAAAATATAGCGATAGAGTCATTTCACCACATACCCCGACCAGATATGGCTAAATGTGGCCATACTACCCGAATTACCATGATTACAGGCTGTCAACATATTTTCGTGTTATTC
>JAVTVY010044745.1:0-21738 GCA_036873755.1 Hanleya hanleyi | reverse complement strand
GAATAAATGTCATTCCAAATTTTTAGTGGGAAATATCCCCCCTTCTCCTGATTGAATTTTTAGGGGAATTACCATAATTTCCACCATGTTGACAGCTCTGTCGTTCTGTGGTACTCAATTCATACAATCAAAATGAGTGCATTAGCTCTTTAGTGTATATGCCGATCTGATGGCAAAGTAGGGAGATATGTACATAAGAACCATCTTCCATGCAAACCTTTCCCAAGAAACTATTAAGCGTTCGATGCTAATAAAACTATGAGGCTTTTACATTATTTGATTGATGTTGTTTATCTTACAGGTGTGTTGAGCAGGTGCGGTCATCCCAGTATGTGGATCTGAGCCATGACCTGGAGATTGATAAGGCTATCATGTACCTCAAACAGAAAGACTTTCAACAGGTCAGTCAGAATAGAACCCTTCAAAATGTCTTTTTTTTATATAAATGTCGTCCAAATATCATGTAACTCAAAATAGATTGGAGCGATATGCAAGAGAGTCTGTTTAAGATTTAAATTAAATATGCTCAAAATTTACTTTTCATAACCACCACCCAACTATTATGTAAGTCTGTAGAGACTATTTAAACTTCAAAATGTATTGCTCTTTGTTGAAAAAGTGTATTACAGTAAGGGCTCTAATAATTGGAACACTAAAAACGCACTTTTCAATTGGCAAAAAACATATAGGGATAACCCTATAGACTGGTAATTGACCTCAGTATATTCCATGATTGTGTGATGTATGAATAATTTATTGTCAATGACAACAACTCTTCTATTTTATATTATTGTCAAAAAGTTTTTTATGTCACTTTTAGGCTATCGAAACACTGAAATCTTTTGAGAAGAAAGATTCTAAAGTGGCCAGCACTGCAGCCACCAATCTCTCATTTCTGTATTTCTTGGTGAGTAGAAATTCTCTCTTTTTTTTTTATACATATCAGTTGGTAGTCCATTATACTGTTCAGATATACTCATCATAAACTGGGTAAAAGTGCATTGATGTGTGTGTGTTGTATTGGATTATGTTTTGCCCAAGTCAAACGAAAGTCATCTGCTCAACCTCGAACAGGGCATTGATGATCCTGGAAATAAAAACTTCACGTTTGAGTGAGAATTTGAAAGTGATGTACCAGTCTACCGTGAGACTATGAGTGCTCATTAAACTATTTTTACAAGAGGGATAGGGGATGTAAAACAACTTGCTGTATGAAAGAGAGATTATTTTATTTTACTAGAAGTGTAATGGCGAATGAATGACTTCAGTAAACCGTTAGATGCTGGGGTATTGTTTTTTGTAAGCCTAGCTCAAGGTTGCATGTGTGCTGTAGAGACGAGGTAAAATGTAGAATGTTTTAGAGTGTTTGGTGCTTCTTTGAAATATTTGGCATGGCAATAAATATACAATATGTTCTTTGTGCTTCTATTTGGATGACAGCAAAAAGAGGTAATAGTTCAGTATTATTGTTGAAACCTGATACTTTGAGTGTTATCCTTTGTTTTATCGCATGCGCTCTTTGTATTTCTATTCTTGGGCTTGAGTTATGTTTTTAAACGTCCGTCGATAGACAAAGTCATATATGGCGATCACGATTTGTCCGTCTGTTAAGTTTTGTAAGCTGTGCGATATCTCCAGTGCCATGTCATGGATTGGTACCAAACTTTGGGTATACCTTACCCAGGGGGTAAAAAGGAACCCTATTCATTTTGATGTCAAAGGTCAAGGTCACTGTGGCTGAAAATCATTGGAAATTGTTATGTTTATGATACAAGTACAGTTCAGAGATGTGGATTGTGATAGCTCATTGATTTTTACCTCCATGCCAATTTTGATCATGAGTGGTCCATCCATCCGTCTGTCAATTTTGCTTTTCAATGCAATATCTCTTGAGGGATTACTAGGCTTTCAAATTCATGTAGTATATGTAAATGCTGATGGCTCAGAAGCCTATTGAAAATGACAGACCGTGACCTATTTTATCAAGGTCAAATTATATTATCGGTGATGTATTCTGAAGGATAACTTCTAGGCTCTCCAAATACATACTACCTATGCATCTAGTGAATGACTACAAACCTTCACAATGTGACTGACCTTGACCTATTTGATCAGGGTCAAATTTTAGTTATTGCAATATCTTAAGGGATGGCTAGTCTCTCCAATTTTACGCTACAGTACATATGCAACTGGTGATTGATTGAGCACTAATAAAGTTGACTGACCTTCAGACCATAATTAACTGGTGATGGATCAGTTTATTGACAGTGACCGTGGCCTATTGTTTTCTATGTCAGACAGAGTTTCACGATATTTGATGAAGGATCATAGCTCAAAATTTGCACCTTTTAAGTTTTGGTTTTTGCAGTCGAAGACATGCGTGGGCGTATATTGAATCCCTTAAAACTCTTGTTTTCTTAGGGTTGGCATTAGTTGCATGTCATTAGCTTCCTTTGAACTGGATATCAGTACGAGATATTCTATTCTGTATAACAGTTTTAATTACCTCTTGGCCAATTTTGGCATAGGGGAATTGTCAAAAAGTATGTCAGCGAGATATCTACAAATCGTTCCCACTGATGAATTCCAAAATTTGGCATGCATACTTACCTAGTCAAGAGCCAGAATCCGATCGCAAATGAACTCGTTCGGGTAATTTATATAGACATGACTGTCGCGAGTTCGTCATGCCTTAAAAGAGTTACCCCCGAGCCGAGGTTTTATCAGATGTGCATCTTCATATTGGACTACTGGGAATATATGAAAATATGTACATGAGGAACATTAGCAGACACTTTAACTATGGTAACAAGTTACAGGAAGTTTCATAGTGGACACAAAATTGAAATCCTGAAGCTTTGAATTCATGAGAATACACAGGGACTTAACCAAATTGGGTTGGACAGCTGTAAGCTCAATATTAAGACTTTTGGGTCAAAGAACAGAGAAAGTATCCTATTTCTGGTCAGTAAGCACATCATTCTGAAATGTGTGCATCAACTCTGCAGCAAAATATTAAAAAAATTGTTATCCCTTGACCAAGTCGAGAGTTACCAACCTTGAATTTCTATGGAAGCCAGTTTGTGTCACTCCAAGATCAATATTTTTCTCCAGCTATCTCTAGATTACGAATTTTTCATTATGTAATTAGGAATTAGCTATCTCACCACCTCTTAAAATTATGAGATAGCCGACTCATAATTACGAGATACTAACCTGTAATTATGAAATGACTGGAAATATTGAAAAAATGAATTTGCAGTGGCACAAATGGTCTCCTTGGGGAAAGTCCAAGTATGAGATGCCAATTTATCATTACAAGCTGGCTAAAACTAGATATATCATAAAAACGAGATGATAAACTTGTAATTTGGAGTGACATGAACGGGCTCTTGAAGATTTGAATTCGTATGAGAATTGCAGCAGTCATTCTGAAGATCTCTGATAAGGATCAAAAGGATATATTTGCTCCTTAGTTTATCTATATACTGTATACAGTGAAACCTGTCTAAATCGATGTCTGAGTGAAATGACTGACACCATTATTGAAAGTCTGAATTTCTTTTGTTCAAAATCTGTGTAAACCTGTGTTTGAATGTGTCTTCGTTTCTTGTCAGCATACATTGTCCACGTATTACCATCCTAATAAAGGCAGATTAATGAAAACATGGAATTCAATCTGTTAAGTTCTCATATATATATATATGGTTTGTGTTTGTTTGTCAGGAGACAGATATGGCTCAGGCTGACAAGTATGCTGAACTCGCCATGGCCGCAGACAGGTACAACCCATCAGGTGAGACCAATCATACTGCATCTCATGTCACCAGGCTGATAGCCTACTGATGAATTGTACATTTCCATACAATATGAAATGAAGGCTTCCAACAATAAGGTGTTACTATAGCAGAAAGTGCATAACTGTGCCAACAATAGGAAGGTTGCTATATGTGTGATAGAACCTCCTTGTTGTCGACTCCAGTGCCACACAATGATTAGATTATGCATCATGATAATGGGGAAGATCTGAATTTCAGAGCCGAAAATCACCTTTCTTTACACGTGAAGGTCGATGTAGTTTCACCATCAGCATATATGAAAGGTGGCGGGTGCATTGCATATGCCAAATGGCATCCCTTTGCTTCAGAAACAGCTTACATGATTATCTCAATGAGTTTCTTGAGCAAGTTGATTTTGTATTTTGCGGGATTTTTTCAGCATCCAAAATGGTATCTTGCAACCAGACTGATTTCGCTAATTCTCTCATGGAAAATTTTGGGTATGGGGATTCCAAGTTGTCCCTTTCAAACTTATTTGAGCTTTGTATCCATTATAGCTACTTTTTGGTGTGGTTTATTCATAGTAGTAAATGTAGTTCAGGATAAATTTTGCCGTATTTTTACCTGAACATATTGTCTACTTTCAGCTTTGGTGAACAAGGGTAATGTGTTGTTTGCCAAACAGGATTATGAGAAAGCTCGGGAGTTTTACAAAGAGGCTTTACAGAATGACTCATCGTGTGTGGAGGCACTGTACAATTTGGGTAGGTAAATCCTCTGAGATGGTTTTCATTCTTCCTGATCGTGTCTTACCTACATTCTTCAAGATTGTTATTCCAAATTTATTAAAATGGCAGTGAAGTATTGTAGTGAAGTACATCATCATGTACCGTACACTTGTAGTTTTTAAGGTTTTATGTACTTAACCACAATTTACCTATTGTTCCAATGTAGCACTGATTTTTAACGATGGTTCTCCAGTCCAGACAAGTGAATATTGTTCATCCCCTGATTGTATGTTTGCAGGTCTGAGTAACAAGAAGATAGGGAGGCTTGAGGATGCTCTGGACTGTTTCTACAAGTTACACGCAATACTCAGAAACAGTCCACAGGTTATATACCAGATAGCTGATATGTATCCTTCACACTTTCATCGCTGCTCATCAAACAGTAGTACAACTGAAGTTTAGAAATCTACCACAATTGGGTGATATTGAATGAGAGTTCTTTCTCATACATCTGTCCAATTTTTCTCGCCATGCTGATCTATTCCTCTACAAACAACTAATTAAATGCAAAATACTAAGATACTTGTAGAGTGGATGTCTTGGATGTTGTAGCCAGTGATCAATTATTTTGAAATTCATACTCTCTGATAAGTAGGATTCCTTGACCATTGCCCCCAGATATGACCAACTAGATGATACTGCACAATCTATAGAATGGTGAGTGTATTCACACATACATATTTTTTTACAGATAATTCAAATTCCTCTATTAATTATGACGTTCAATCAAACTCAAATTTTGTTTGCTTAACCTTCTGATGAGGTCTCTTTTGAATTCAATCAATTCAAGGCCACCTTTCAACTATAATTTATCAAAAAACTGAAGGACACTGTTTGGTGCCAACATCTTCTATAGCAACCCAATTGTGAACAATTTAAACAATTACAGTTGAACAATTAGGCAGATTATTTTGTTTGGAATCTGCTTCAAATGTGTTTTATTAATTAAATTATTAGAGACTAATAAATATGATCACTTTTATAATAAATGGAGAGAAATTTAATGCGTATTGTTTCTTACAATATCTGATTTTGTATCATTTTATTACCCCATTATGTGTGGATGGACAAGTTCAATCCCAGTGAGACTGATTGAATTATTTCATTATTTCATCTTAACAACGATCGGTTTCAATTTTCAGGTTTATGCAGTTGGTTGGAGTGGTCCCTACTGACCCGTCGGTACTAAGACGGCTGGGAGAGATCTATGACAATGAGGGGGACAAGTCGCAAGCATTCCAGTACTATTATGATGTAGGTGTAATGCAGTGACCTATATCTGGTCTGGTAGCCTTATGGTGTCATACTCACACTGCAAATAATAGTAGTTGCGTCTCACTGATTTCCCCAAAATCTCCCGTAATGGCTGTTATATTGTTTGGAATTATTTATCCTGGATAATAACATGGAGATCATACAGTGTCATTTGTTTTCACCATTTAATCATAATTTAGTCGAGATACTCATTATACACAAGACTGCCATCAAAATAGATCCTGGGTTATCTCCAGTTAATACACTAGTTGTTATCCATAGGAAAGCCTGCCCATTTTAATGGCAGCTGCAGTGGTATATCTGCTTTATCCTCTGCAATATTCTTCTACCTGTCTGTATGTATTTATGTGTGCAGTATTACCAAATGACTTACTTTCGTCCATATTTATCAACTTCTTACTATGCTAAATATGTTCCCTTTCTATAGGTATCCGATAGATTTTCAGTATTTCATCTTGTACATTTTGTTTTCAGTCATACCGACATTTCCCATCCAACATACCAATCATTGAGTGGTTGGGGGCATACTATATAGATTCTCAATTCTGTGAAAAAGCCATCCACTACTTTGAAAGAGCAGCAATAGTACAGTAAGTATTCACTTTCACCATCGCTACAGGGCTCATTTTTCGACGAGAATCAGGAATCCAACGGGAATCCAGAAGCTGAAATCACGGGAATTTTCGAAATGATGAAAGTGGTTCATTTTATTCACGAGAAATAAAGCTGAATTACATCGCTAAAGCGAACTTGCGTCGGTAATAGGCTGAAGTGAAGCCTCCATTTGAGCAATAGTAAATCAAAATACCAAATGCTCACACATACGGCAGTCGGACCAGCATAGTGGAGTGTAGTATACAAGGGAAGAGAGATAATCCGACCCATAACTGCATTGTATTCTGCCGATCATCGGCAGTTTAATCAGGGTTCGCACGGCTCCTGGAAACTCCTTAAAACTCCTAAAATTTAATTCTAGTTTTGGAAAGTCCTGGAATGTCCTAAAAAATAAAGTGATAGTCCTGGAAACTCCTTAATTTTAATCAAATCACACGAATCGAACGTTTTTGCCTGGTCAAATGTTATGATATACGTTGAAACTCCGTAAACTGTAATCAAATCAATCGAAACTATCATTGTTCATGTTGGGTGACCGGTCGTCGAACATTCATTGTCGTGACAGGTGCGCGACTTGCCGTACAGGGAAACTGAATAAAGGGAGACTACTCACTGAGTTCGTTTGCGACATCAATGGTTAAGAGTTGTACTCGCCGTAAAGTGGTCTTCAATCACTTTTGCTAGAATTCCCGCTCAGAATTTGTTTACCGTCAATGTTGACACGCTTCGGTGAACTTTTGAACCTTGACTATGCCCCCTTGACTATGCCCCCTGGAAAATGTGTCTTCAACGAGCGCTGGCTCAGTCAACCAAATTACACCGCCTGGTTGGAACGGGGTGCAGATAAGTCCAACGCGAGGTGTAAAGTTTGTCAAAAAACATTTGATATTTCCAATATGGGGGAGCCTGCCATTCGTAGTCACGCCAAGGGTGTTAAACACAAACAGTTACTTGAACAGAGAAAATCAGCAACTGGATTCACCATTCGAGATTTCTTTAACGAAAGTGTTTTATAAAGGAACATGATCTTACGTAGTAGTTTCAAAACCATGCTTGAATAACCCGTGAAAAAGTCCTGGAAACTCCTGGAATTGCAATAAAATTATACCTGGAAATTTGAAATTATTGACCTGGAAAACTCCTGGAATTTTGTTTTAGTGTAAGTGTATGAACCCTGTTTAATACACTTATCCCAAATTACTGACAGGATAAAACGTTATTCCGAACTACTTACAGATTATTTCAGCGACTGGTCGTTCGCTGTGTGTTGAAATAAAGTTAAACGTGGTATAATCTAAGAATTAGAACACAAAACTCTTTCTTCCGGATCCACGTCTTGATTTCAAAGTTTATTTTCTTTTTCAACTTTTGTCATTATGACGACGACTTAAGTCCTCACTGTGGCAGAACAAAAATATTCTGTCTCCTCCACGCGAACCTGGATTTTCCTTTCTGTAACAGAGATAATAATAGATGAATTTAGAAATCAAACTTGTTTTTTCCTGTCCGTGCATTTACATGTAATTGCATTTAGGACAGGAGGCATTTAAGTATTTGATGGATTGCACAAAAACAAACCCCAGATTCCCGTAGATTCCTGCATGGTGAGTTTATGGGAATCCAAATGGATTCTGGTATAATTTGACGAATCTGTGCTTTACTCAATAGGGGCAGAGAGGAATGATGACACACAGAAAGTCACAAATTATATTATGAGAAAATACGAGAGGTTTGTTCACTTAGCTAGTGAGCCAACACTAGCACTTGCGAAAACATTTGTGAGCTTGGAACAAGAGACTAGTCAACATCTCTCTTTCAGTTGTACATAGATCTATTTATTCGATCCACACATTTCCAATAACTTTCTGTAGTAATTAAGACTGATCTTTTATTCTTGTATTATAGAGTAGTATCTATTTGGGTCATCATTCTGGTGATGTGTTTCTTATTTTTAGGCCCCATGAGGTGAAATGGCAACTGATGGTAGCCAGTTGTTACAGGAGGAGTGGTAACTACCAACATTCCTTGGAAACATACAAACAGATACACAGACGATTTCCAGATAACGTTGAATGTGAGTATTGAAACTCAAATTTTTGTGAGGGAGATGGTGCACAATGGGCTAGAGCATTAATCACATTAATAGTCATGTTCAATGTGGGTCTGAGCCCCTTCACACCACTGTACTTTTCTATGTGGTTTGTGTGTAAGTAGCGTTCTTACATGTCTATATAGCACAGTCATTGAAACACCCATTTTTGTGAGAGAGGATGCCCAGTGGGCTAGAGTGTTCGACCTGTTGGGGACGTAGGTTGGAATCCCATATGAGCAGAATGTGACTTCGATTTGGAAATCCCTTCAAACCACCACATTTGTTGTGAAATGCTATCCGGCATTTGTTCTGATATCTTGCATTTTCTTATAATTCTGCTTCCAACTTTCCCATCAATAGAACCAGCACCAATTATTCTCCCAGCAGTGAATCTAGGTGCAGTACTATGTGGAGTTTTACTGTTTAGAGACTATTTATTAGGATATGGAATTATGCTACTCGCTACATTCAAGCTAATTTCCTGTACCATAATATTCAGGCCTGAAGTTCCTGGTTCGGCTCTGTACGGATTTGGGTTTGAAGGAGGCACAAGAATATGCAACCAAGCTGAAAAAAGCAGAGAAGGCCAAGGAGTTAAAGGACCAGGTATGTTGGTCTGATGTTCTTGGTATACTTATCGATAGATTTATCCAGGAATCTGTCTGTTCTACTACATGCACATTCAGTATTTTCTACCAAGAGTTTATCAAGCCCAATTGAGGATTTTGCAAACTAAGCGTCTCCTCACCCATACCAGAGCTCTCATCATAAGACTGCTACTCTCCTATGTCCTTACCTAAGCGTCCTCACCCTATATGTTCTGAAAGCTTATATAATGATACACAGATTTACATGCTGCTTGTCCCCCTAAAGTATGATTCATACATTCACAGGACTCTGAGCTCAGTGAGCAGCCTCAACATTACCCACAAACTCTGATTCATTTTCATTCTGTTCAGTATTCTGTTATGCTGTTATAATTAATAAGTTGCATGTAATTCTCAACCACATTGTCTATCTTGATTACTTCAGAGAACAAGTAGTGCGACTCGAAGGGGCAGCGGACGAAGCAGGAGGGAGGGAAGTGCAGGAAGTGGTATGTACAAATTGCACCATCTGAAATACAACACATTAAATCTATGTAAATTTCTGTTCCATATTTTTTCTTCTCATATTTTTTATCATCAACTGTATTAGAATGCGTTTACGAACTTTGTTCTAAACAAAGGCTACGATTTTTCCAAAGCTGAATATTACTTTACAAAAAGTAAAAATAAATCACTAGCATTAATGAAAAAGTGTGTGTATATCTAACGATTGAGTGCAAGATACTTCACACTTATTTAAGTCATGCCTGATATCCTACTGTAGATCGAGAGGGAAGTGCTGAAGCTCCACGATCAGGTACAAAGGGTCAAAGGTTATCTGGTGGAACAAGGCGACGACCCAATTTAGAGGATTCCGATGAGCCATACCAGATCACAAACAAACAAGATGTGGGTCAGTATTATAAAAAAGACAGATTACCTTATCTTCAAACATCCTGTCATCCTTGATAGACTGAAGGACCTGGATTGGGGACAACGAAATTCAGATTAGAGACAACTGAAATCATGTCTGTTAAATAGATTGGCAATGAACACATTAACGGACATCAAATACAGGGACTAACATGATCCCTGTAAGAACCTAGATGTATTACTGGTCTGTTTATATACATCTAATTTACACACTGCAGGACATGCAATAAAGCAGGACTATATCTCAAATATTTTTCATACGAACTTTGTGTCTTGGATAATGTCTTGAAAAGCATTGTATTGGGATTGGTGTATGTTGAATAATATAATCTGTAAATACAAGATGGGCTCAATGAACACATAAGAACAGGGACCAGGTACTTCACAGCAAGAAGACAAAGTTTAAAAACAATTACATGTGGCATGAAAGGTGACAGTTCTGCTGGTTCAGAAAAAAAGATGGCACTGTTTGGTTTTGCATAGATTACCGCAGCCTAATTACCAAATTTTCCCAGTCACTGTTTGGAATGGAAAGACCTCGATCTTCTCAGTGCTGAGAAGTGGAATGACATAATAACTATAGTATCTGCTTTACAACCTACAGTATTTTCTATGAAGCAGCTATCGACTCAAATTCAGTTCACATAACCTCCATTGTTTAGGATCTATGTCCCAAAGATCGAGACTTTAAGTTAGGTGGGTGGGTGTATGCTCTGTAATATAATGGACAGCCCATGTAGTGATTCTTTTGTGTTTCTGCTTCAGATGGTAACTATTCTGACCCACTTGGGCCACAAGCTGAACGTCCGAAAACCGCCGCCAAACGTAGAGACGATGTGGACGACTTCGCGGAAGAAGAGTTAGGAGAAGATATGTTACCAGAGTGATGGTCCAGCTTCATGACCTATGTGATAGGTTTATCCGTCCCCTGGCTGCTATAATTTATTTTTACAGGCTTCAAAGTGCAGCATATGTTAGAACAAAATTAGATGAAGTTATTTAGCAGCAAAATTCAGTTGGTGGCTATGTTTAATCATCTCTCCTGTGACCAAGCCAGTTGACATTGTACGGACAATATATTGTGTCTCAGGAAAATTTCATACTCCTTAGGGACCATTAAAGTATGACGTATGCACCCCCCCCCCCCCATCGCTGCCTATGTAATACTTGAATGCCTCCTTCCGAGTGATGTGGTTCTGCATATGATATTGAGCTTCAATAAAAAACTGTGAGCATTATGGGGTGTGATTTGATTTACATTAAGCCTATATAACATAGCAATACCTCGAGGTTGAATTGTATTTTTCAATGCCAGATCTTGTACCAAATGCTTGCTGATTTATGAGAGTGGCTTCAGCATGTTGGTTCAGGGCATTTGACTTCATTTTGCAGATGTGCTGATCCAGTTACATAAACTGAATTACAAGGTAGAGTCCATAAATAATGTATGATCCGTCCATTTGTTTCCTCGTATTATGGTGTGAGTGCTATGTTTGAACAGAGTTGTTTATGATCTGACTTGATTAATATCTGCTAATTTGATATTGTGTACAGCCCACCATGGAGAGAAACATAGTCATAATATGTTTATCTTTTTAAAATGACCTTGTTATAAAATTTTCAACTGCTTTCATTCTTGAGGAGTAAGAAAGTTCTGTTTTCAGTAGTAAGAGATTTAAATTAAACTAAAGGAATGTTTCCTTTGTATTTTTGTATTTGAATCTCTACCGGATTTTGAATGACTGGCTTCTAAACAATTTGTTACGCAGATATTGAATAAATCAAGTTTACCATTGTTCATTTGTATGTAAACTGTAGTAGCATTCATATGGTACTCCTGGTGGCACAGATACATGTACTTTTCCTGCACCAACTCCTCCGGTGACAAACTACAAAACTTGGATCCGTAACAGTAAATGCAAGATCCATATCGTCTTACAGTATTGGAGTGTATCTTGTTCGTTATTCATTGTGACTTACCATAAAGATTCTACCCAGCTATGTCATTAAAATACTTGAATTTCTGAGGGCTTTTCCAGAAAAAAGTACCTGGGATGAGGGGGGATTTTTCAGTTGTCTGGTGTATGTGTGGTGTGTGGTATACAGTCATTTAACAGTAAGGAGATACAATAAATGATATATGGGCAGTTAGAGTTGTCTTCCCTGCACCTGCACCCCATGTACCTTTCTGTGAAACAGCCCTCAGAATGCAGATGGTCGACAGTTAATTATCCTGATTTGTGTAACTGTTTTATTTATACTTGTTCAATTTGGATTCCCCAGCTTATCTGTGATAGGTTCAGTATTAATGTTCTGTTTATTATTTTCATTTGTACTTAGTTACGAATAAACAAGCAAGAAAAACAATTTTGTTTGACGCCTGTCCATGGCAGATTCCAGTCCTAATTAAATCTGAAGCTATTTCATGGTAATGAATTTTGTGCTGATGATTCCGAAGCAGTTTCTTTGGATAGGATTCTAGATTTGGCACCAAGGAAATTCGTCCTTTGTGTGGCAAACAACTCAATTTCCAGATGCGGGATTTCTTCACATCATTGAATCAACGTATTTGACATTTAGATGTTACAGTTAGATTCTACAGTGTTCTACAACTACTTTTATATTATACACATACCATACTGGTTAACGAAAACGTATTGTGATTATGAATTTAGAATTACTTCATTTGCAACTTGCTAAATCTGTCAAGACTGCTTACATGTAGATTCCACTTTTGTCTAAAGAAAATTCAATACATTCGATCCACTACATTTAACTGCTGTCCTGCTTTTTACAGAGATTGGAAATGTGGGAATCAAAGTATAAAAGATAATTAAAATGAAACCCCAAGAGCCACTCATTGTCTTAGCATTTCACCTCTTCACTCTTATAGAAATTCTCACATTATTTTTTTTCCTCGACACACGCAACCTGAATATGTTAATAACAATAGGCCAATACTGGATCCCAGTTTCCAAGATTAGCCCTCTGTTTCCTATCATGTGAAGTTTTGCTTTGCGGATCCTGACACATACTAGGTTTTCAGTTTATCTATAATGAGGCAAGGCTTTGGTGTAAGACCTCCCATTGAAAAAGTAATATCATGGACAAAAGGCTGACAATACCACTTGTAGCATAGCCTTTGTCAATTATATTTTACAAGTCTCGCACCAAATCGTTGTCCTATATGGTAAGCAGTCGAATGCTTTTGGCAAATCCATTACTATTACTATATTATTATCTAGGGCTTCACGCCAGTCTTCAACTAGTTTGTGAAGAGTATTTTGGCAACTGTAACCTGGCCTGAAAGCTGACAAGTAGTTAGGAAAACTTATTTGTACTGCCATCTTTTCACAAACAGGCCTGCATTTCATTTTGTCTCGCCTTACAAAGTAAAGGGGAGATATTGTAAGGGGTGAAAGAGGATGTTGTCGTCGGTGTCGGTATCCCCGGCTTGGAAATGATAAGGTTTTTGGTTTAGCAAATAAAAAAACAATAAAAAAAACAAGAGAAATTCAGAAAAAATATTTTTTTAAATATGGGAGGTGGGTATTCCACCTGGGGATTCAGTTATGGCACTATCCCTGGGGATTCCATGGGTGCTTCAATGTTAAAATCCCTATGATAGAGTTTTTTGTTTAGCTGAAGTACACATGTACATCTATACATAGAAAGTTTGCTGCAGTTGTGACCTGTCGCTGAATAATTATCAAACTTGATACACATGTGTCTTATGATTAGAGGATGTACCTGTGTTATTTTTGAGATGAAATATTATTTTTTGTCCAATTTATGCCAAATGATATATTTGTTTGTTTAGCAAAATTGTACATGTAATCCTACCTGTACACATGTACATGTACATAGAAAAGTTTGATGCAGTTGTCAGCTGTCAATAGATGATTATTAAACTTGGTACACATGTTTCTTATGATTAGAGGATGTATCTGTAGTCTGTTTAAGTTCACAAATAATTTTATCTCCGAGGGTTTGACCATTGCGAAGTTGAAATTACAAGCGTCTAGTCCGTCATTCATAATTCAGCCGTCGTCCATTAAAGAATATCCGCGTCTATAATCCAAAGACCTATTCCATATTCCAAATAACAGTATTAGCACCAAATTCTAAAAGACAATCATAGTATACATAAACATAGGCTAGTTTCCTGCAAGAGAGCAGCGGTCAACAGTTTTCAATGCTGCCGACAAGACATCATGATGTTCCAAAAATATAAAATTTGTATATATATATATATATACTATATACATATATATATATATATATATAGCCCCCTTTCTTTGATATATGTTATACTAGGGTGAGACGTCTGTTCTGGTATATCTTGTCACACCATTATTTTCTTCGATTTAACATAATACTCATTGAATATGTTACAGACATCTTGCGTTCATCATTATTTCAGTCTTATTAAAGAGAAGTGATATTACAGTGCTAGACGCCACATTTAAGTTCCTGTTGTTTCTCAGCGAAATGCCTTTTCCTCTAAACGAATGATGGCATCAGAGCCACCTCCGAACAATTTTATTCATTGAATTCCAAAACAACATTTAAGGTGGGATAAACTGGATAGAAAGTGTACTCTTGTTCAGTGTAAATTAAGGGGTATTAGTATCATTGGTTTACTGAAAGTCCCCGCATATATCCCATAAAATCAAAAATTATGGACAAATGAGCCTGTATCATTTATGAACGAATAGTGAACTTGGTATATCCCTTAAAACTGTTGACAACAACTGACATTTCAGTTATGTGGTGTAAATTATACTTTTCAAGCTACCTACACTTTGGATTTGAGGTTTTCTCCGAAACATGAGATTTTGGCACATCTGTTGCCAGAAATCGGCATAGTGGGGGACCTATCTCTATTTTCAGTCAGTAATACATGAAGTAAAAATATAAGCGAAGAAATTGACTGTTCATCATGTTAATTTTTTTTAAGATAGATTGTTGTGTGCACAATTTTGACTGAACACTAAAACCCCATTGAAAAACTAGTTATTTCCCTCATTCATACGAAAATGATTTATATATATAAAAAAAACCTGAAAACAAAACATCGATCAGTCTCAAAATATATGTCATACTTGAATATTCTGTCTTTTTTTCATGTACTTAAATCTAAGACATTTCCATAACTTGTGCCAGGTTACGAAATCCCTTAAATCATGCCTACAGAACTAAGGTCTAGCACATACACGAGATTGTTACTAGTCAAAAAATGTCTGAAGATGTTGATGTTGTTACACGTACAGATTACTTGCATGGTGACAAAAGGATGAGCTATGAACATCACCTTTACAGTCGTGTAAGAGGACTGCATCATCAAAAGTCTTTCACGCCAATGTGGAAGTGAACACAATAGATTAAAGGTCTAAGTAGAAATACTTGCACATAAGATAAATATCAGCTACCAATGGCAAAATAGGAGAGGTAGAAGCTCTAACGTTTCGTAGCTTGTGTGCACTTCCCCGTATTAAACCCAGGGCTATTGAATTCGAACACCACTTGATGGAATATCTTCATCATGCTCATATGAACAATCTAAGTGCGAGTGAGATACATTATACGAATTCAAAATTCATTGGATCAAAGATTATCGGTCCGTGATACAGCTATAGGAATACTGATGCCTGAATCATGTAAAACTGTTGACTGTTTCAGTTATATTCTATTTTAGTATGCCTGCTTGGATTTTGATATTAATAGTGTCATGAGAATTTGACCTTTTAATTATGAACACCGAAATCCGTCATGGACAATGGCCTAAACATAGGCCCTGACCTGTGCATTGAATGCTGTCGTATTGATACCGACACCAAAAACAAGAGCTTAATCAATTTTCATTTGTCATATCCGGCTGTTTGATATCCAGGGTGACCAGAGGGATTGTGAGAAAATATACTGGTCAAACAAACACGGAAGACCTTAATCATCTATCAGTTTGCGCAAAATATATGTGCGAATAGCGAGAAGCCAAGAGGTTAAGCACTTGCACATCATAATCTATAAACGATACATATTAAAGTCCGTAAGCATGTAAAGTCTAGTAAGAAAGATGGCAACATTGAACTTCGCAAAGATTACCATAAACACTGTTTTAATTACCAAAGATGCACACACGATCTTCGAGGTGGAGCCAGTATTCATAGTTCATTCCATGCTTCAGTGATTATTTAGCGAGTGGAATTTGGAACTATTCTGTTTGGTTTGACAACAGTTGTGACTAATATTTAAATTTGCTTCCTAAATCGTAAACCTGCTTTAATTTCAATGCCTTAATCTCCATTAAGCTGCACATTCAAACGTAGAAAACGGAAGTAAAACTAAAAGTTAACTCCCCTAGGAGAGAGTTATCCGCCCCTAGGAGAGCTCTCACTCTTCCCAACGTGGTTACTATATAAGCCAGAGCTATCCCATTCTCGTCCTCTTTCTCCTGTTTGCTCTCGAGCAGTGCACATCTAGGGAAGTGTTTGGATTCAATTTTCAACGATTGTTGTTGTTTCGCTGGTTATATCCTTTATCAAGTGTGACTTTTGTTTGTTATTCGGAACTTCCTTATTGCATTATTATGTCTGAGGTTCCGACTTCTATTCCTTGTCGTACGTGCGGGCAGATTTTGTCCCCATTGGACGCCCACACGGCTTGTTTTTCTTGTAGAGAATCGTGTTATCGAGCGACCACGTGCGCGGAATGTGTGTTATGGGACGCGACGACTTGGAGGAATTATGCCCAAGCTCGTCGTGCTTTTCTTTTACATGCTTGTGATGACCCGTCTATTTCGGAGGTCGACAGACGGGTTTTAGAAATTTCTTTGGTCAATGATATGAAATGTAATAGGATCTTGACCGAGATGGTCAAGATCCAGTTTCGCCCGCGTCGGTATATATTCCGCCAAACGGGACTATTCTACACGAAGATAATTCTAGGTTGTTAGACAGTTTGACCCGTACCGGAGCTTCATTGTCTAGGGTCGATCCTAAACCCGTTCCTTTGTCCGGCTTAACAAAGACCAGGTCGGTCTTGCCTGGGCATTCCATTGTCTCCGTCAGACAAAAGAACTTTGCCTCATGTTATTTCGCCTTTGCCTATCGGTTTACCACATGTTTCTTCTAGAAAGAAGAAATCAAATAAACGTCGTCGTGTGTCAGTTTCTCCATTATATCTAAACAGAGTTTATTTATTCTGTTTCTCGATCTATGGAGGTTGCGGGGCGAATGTTGGACTCGCTTGAGTCAGCCACGTGTTAGTGTCTTCGGACGTACGTCGCTAAAATTATGTGTCGGAGATTTGAAAATTTTAGTCTTGATTTTTATATATATTGAAATGATCGTCTGACGATGTTTTTCAAAAAGTATTTATGAAATCTTAACTAATAACACAGTCCTGCATTAGGGCAGTGTGTATTCAATTTGCGTCTCCACACAAACAATGAGTTTCGGCCCGCTGTGTTTGATGTGGGTTTTTATTGGCTCTCACCATTCCGTTTTGTTTGTCGGTCAGTATGTGAGCCTATTGTGATCTGTGCTGTAAACGAACAGGTTTTTGTTTCGTTGATTCACGATTTTATCCATTGATTTGTTGTATAAATCTTTACGAGTATTGTGAATGACTATCCTCGTTCTGACGCGGGAGGTTTTCCCCCGCCGGGGAAATCCGATTCTTTATTAGCAGTCCGTCAATGTTCCATGTTGTTGTTGTATTTTGTGTTCGGACTTGCAGTTTTTGGTAGTTTTTCACCTTCATGCATTCAATTCTTTGGTCCTACCAAAAGGTAATTCTCTTGTTATATCAAGTATTATTATGTGATTTTGATATCCTGTGTTCACGAGTGAACTTACAGAGGTTTTATCTGTCTTTCATGTTTACGTGATTGTTGCATTTGTGTACGTAACCACAATTCAACCCTATTTACTACGACCATTTGATGCATTTTAATGAGCTTCTTTTCTGATCTCTTTATGTAATTGAGGGTGTGTCGAACAACAAAGAGATCACGTGTTGGTTTATCGTGAGTGAGTAAGCCTATTCACCCACTGTTTATTGTGAAAGTGTGTTATGCTTTGATACACAAATTTCGGTTATTTACATTCTGATTTGTTTGTTTCTCACCATATTGGTTCCATCTGTATACTGTATTACGCTTATAATTCAGATGGAGTTGAGCATTATTTTTATTTCTTCTCTCTGAGAAAATTTAAAATTGTTAGGGCGTGAGGGTGAGTGTATTTCTCCGGGAAATCTTTAGAAATACTCTCGTTCGACGATACGGAACACGCAAATTCGTGAAGTCGTCTTGATTACCGGTACAGTCTACAAGAACATCACACTGCTCTTTAGCTATGTTCTTACAGTTTCTGCTTCTCGACAACTTGTTCGCGCTAGGTCATTTCAAATTCTAAATTTTTAATAACCTTACCTTCCTGCCGGCGAGAGACTTTAAATGTATTTCCTCTCTTCGGGAATTTTAAATTTCTCGGTTACGTTGAAATCTCTTTGTTCTGGATGTCGGTGCTGTGACTATTTTTGGGTTATAAATAGTAACATTGTTTGTAAATGTTGATATTCTCTCCTTATAAAACTCCAGTACTGTTTTTCGGGTACAGGAGACAAATTACATCGGGAGAGGTCATAATGTAATCATGTTCACTATCACAGTATTCATGTTCACTGACACAAAGATCCATAATACCAGTTAGCCCATTCAGCTTACGTGTGATTAGCGTTAGGAACAGTTAATGTGTTCATATCTACTGCGTTCTATTTTCTAAAAGAAGGAAAATAATTATAATCGAATTCGGGGTTACTGTGTTGCAACTCTTTTTCTCGCTTCGCACCTTTACGACGTTACATTACGTCATCTCGTTGTCCTCGTACTCCTGTACGTCGTTTCTCGCCGTTACGTCGTGTACTTTTATAAGTTTGTATCCTGCTCTATTTTGAGCATGTATGTACATTATGTTGCGAATGAGGAAATTACTACGTTTATCACACATAACGTTTCTCTCATTTTTCCACGTTCCGGTACGCCATAACGCCGTGTTTCACGTCATTGCTTCATTTGCGAGTTGTATATTTTATATCCATTCATCTTCGTTTTTCGGCACTTCCTTCGAGGCTCCATCGTCGGTCGTCGGCGGGAGCGGAAGTCCGTCCGCTTAGCGTCATCCTTCCATTTATATCAGATGGTTCCACATGGTGATTTACTTAGGTGCGTCGTTGCACTACGAAGAGAGTTTTTGTTCAAGCATTTTTGATTCCGGTTTTGTGTTGAGATAACAAAATTGTGTTGGAATCTACAGTGTTTGGTCTAATACTGTTATATAGAAAATGGATTAGGTCTTTGGATTATGGACGTGGATAGTGATGGACGTCGCCTGGATTGTGAATTACGGTCTAGACGCTTGTAATTTAATTCAGCACAGTTTTGTGTTGATTTTTGTTTAACTCAGAACCATGTTGACTTTAACACACAAACATTTTGTGTTGAGTTCCGTTTACCTTAGGATTGTGCTTAAACGACACAATGTTTTTCGTGGTGTGCTTGGGGGACAGTTTTTCGACTTTCTCCATCAAGTACTTTATTCCCGTATAGACGGTTGCACCAGTTGTTAGACTTTGACATTATGGTTCTGTCATCATCTTAGGGCTTTTCATTCTATGCAGGACCTTACTCACTACGTTCGTTTTTTACGGGTTCGGTCTCTGCAGCAGATTTATTTGTCCTGGTGCCGAGGACGTTATGCCGATCCCGACTCTGTCTCTATTTCCCTCGTTGCTGACTTCCTCCTTCATCTTCACCAGGATAGGAAGTTTCATATTAGCTCCATTGTAGGGTATGGATCTGCTCTGGCTAGGGGGTTACGTCTTACCTCTGGTACCGACATTAACCTTAACGATTATATCTCTGCGCTTATTCGCGCCTTCGCCTTAGTCGCGACGTACTCGCCTACTGTTACCGAAATGGGATATCGGTGTGGTTCTGTGTGCTTTGATTCGTCCGCCCTTTGAACCCTTTCTATCCGCTTCTCTAAAGCTGTGTCCTACAAGGCGGCTTTTCTGGCGGCTTTTGCTTTGGCGTCTAGAGTGTCTAAACTTCATGCTTTTGTGAGATCTTCCATGACTGGGACGGCAGATTGGTCTCGCATTTTTCCTTTCGTTCCGTTCCGGAGTTTATCGCCAAAATGAGTCTGTTCGCTTAGGTCCGTGCGCTCAACGGTCGTACTCTATTTCCGGCGTTTTCAGACTTCGTACATGGGCTCGAAGGCGACCTTTTGTTTTGCTCTGTACAAGCCATTCGCCACTATCTTACTCGTACCGATTCCGCTCGCGGCTCTCGGCGCCTGTTATTTCAGTCATTTCGCCCGTCTGCAATTGCATGACATTACGAAAATGCCATTGACGCGTGGTTGAAGAAGACCATAAAATGGTCTTATCAATTGGTAATTGACGCCTCCCCGCTACTGTATACTGCTTCTTCCCATGAGATTCGTGCCATCGCTACGCATGGCCTTTATGGAAGAACTTGTCCCTCCATGACATTGTCCAGTCTTGTGTCTGGACAACATACTCCACGTTCACAAATTTCTATCTGTGTGATATATCAGTGCAATCAGATAGTGTGACCACGCTTGGGCCACTGGGGGCTACCCAGCACGTGGTAAGTTATTTCAGGAAAAAGAGGGGGGGGGGGGTGCAAAATTGTCACCATTGCAGCAAGGCAACCATCTTGCTGTATCATCTCATCTCATCTCTCAATTATATCATTTGTCCACATTCAATGTGATCATCTATGAAGGAAGAAATAAGTCAGATGGACGACCTTGGTCCCTCTAATCATCAATCTAAGATGCCTGACACTAAATCATCATTCTAAGATGCCTGAAACTATGGTGAGTGTAATCTTTACCTTAACTGCGGTTTTGCTTGTGTCTTTCAGGTTGAATCTGACTTCCTTCTGGATGATCTCAGCTGCGTCACCTACGCTCAACTCACAAGACAAGTTGGACGTAAGACGATTGTGGACTGAGAATGGTGTGGCTTGGCGCCCTCTAAGCCCGGACAGTTTACACATCACCCGATCTTATAGGTACAGCCAAGTACCTGCATGTATGCTCCAACCGAGGTTGTAGCCCCACGTACCATACGATGCCTACCAAGAAGACCTAATAGCCCTAGGGGCAGAGGATTCTGACATCTTGGTAGAGTTTGCTACCACACCACGAGCACAGCTAGTACATGGATGTAGACACTCAAGATAAGTACAACTGTATCAAATCCATCCCCCTCTGTTGTCGACTGCCTCTTCTCATGAGATTCGCGCCATTGCCACGTCATGGCCGTTATGGAAGAACCTGTCCCTCCTTGACATTGTCCAGTCTTGTGCCTGGACGGCGAACTCCACGTTCACCAATTTCTATCTGAGAGATATGTCAGTCCAGTCAGATAGCATGACCACGCTTGGGCCGCTCATAGCCGCCCAACACGCGGTCAAGTAAATTTTGCAAAAAGGGGGGGGGGCGGCATTTTGGATCATCGCAGCAAATCTGCAACTTGCTGTATCATCTCATCTCGTTCTCAATTATATCATTAGTCCACATTATCATGATCATATATGAAGGAAGTTATAAAGTCAGATGGACGGCCTTGGA
>JAVTVY010044744.1:0-21209 GCA_036873755.1 Hanleya hanleyi | reverse complement strand
TGGATACAGGGGTATTCAATGACGACCTTGCGGAAGAAGCAACTTGAAGATCCAGACTTAGGTCCAGTTGTGAAATGGTACACGAGTGGTAAGAGGCCTTTTGGTGCTGAAGTTTGCGCAGCAAGTCCAGCTACTCGTCATTACTGGAATAACTGGAATAACCTGGCATTGAAGGATGGGGTGCTCTTCCGGAGATTCGTACGAAAAGATGCCAGTGGTGAGCACTGGCAGTTCTTGGTGCCAAGATCGATGAGAGAGTATGTGTTGAAAAACATGCATGACTCTGTTCTCTCTGGACATCTGGGACGCAAGAAGACCAAAGGGAAGACTCTACAGAGATTTTATTGGTTTGGCATTCGCGATGATGTGGAAAATTGGATCATGAGATGTGACCAATGTAGTGCCAGTAAGCCTCCACCACGAATGCCGCATGCACCCTTAGGTGACATGAGAGTAGGAGCACCTCTGGATCGGCTAGCAACAGACATTCTTGGGCCGTTACCTGAAACGCCACGAGGAAACAGGTATGTCTTGGTTGTAACTGACCATTTTACAAATTGGGTGGAGGTGTTACCAGTGCCAGACCAGACAGCGGTAACCTGTGCTCAGAAGATTTTGAATGAAGTCATTTGTAGGTTTGGTTGTCCTTTGGATATACATTCTGACCAGGGATCGAATTACCGCAGCGAATTGTTTGCCGAGTTATGCAGATTTCTAGAGATTAGGAAAACACAGACATCCCCGCGGCACCCCCAGTGTAATGGTAAAGTTGAACGATTCAACAGAACACTGGTACGAATGGTCCGCGCATATTTAAAGGGTGAGCAAAGGGATTGGGACCTTCACTTAGGATGTTTAGCTGCTGCATACAGGGCAAAACCCCATGAAATGACAGGGTTAACCCCAAACCTACTGATGTTAGGACGAGAAGTCAGACTACCTGCAGAGGTTGTTTTTGGAAGAGGTACAGATCCTTTCGGAGATGAGACAATGTCTTACGGTGACTATGTGGACAAGTTAAAAGAGAGGATGCAGCACGCTCATGATTTAGCGCGAAATCGACTGAAGAGTAGTGCAAAGCGGCAAAAGCAGACATACGATGCTAAGACAGCTTTGTATTCATACCAACCTGGTGAATATGTATGGTACCTTCAGGAGTTACGAAAGAAAGGCAGCAGCCAGAAGCTGATTCAACCATACGCTGGTCCATATGTGATCTTGCAGAAACTGAACGACCTGGACTACATAATACAGCTGGACGCAAGGGGCACAAAACGACTGATTCATCATAACAAACTAAAACCGTATGAGGGGTATATCCACCTCAAATGGGCAAAGCGTGCAGTGGACAGGGTAAAAAGGGAAGGACTCCTGAAAGCTGACCCAAGGGGTTCGTTGGGTGAGCACTGATATACACACATTCCACAGTGACGGAGCATAACCCCGGCAAAAATTGATTATTTGGTAAATGAATGTTATGATTTATTACAGTTCACCATGTCAACCCAGGTCAACCTTAAGAGGACCTCAGATCGAGCCATCAAGGCACTTCAGAAGCGAGGCCCTGCATATCAGTGTACCAGGTGTGTGTACAAGGGAGACAGTGCACAGATGACCAGACATCTTGTACTCCTTCATCTACCCCAGGCTGACAAACCCTACTCATGCAAGGCTTGTGGGAAGCGTAGTATTAAGAGGGAAGAGTTGAAGAGGCACATCGAAGCAAAGCACCCTGGATTTGATGAAGATACCTATATCGGTGGTACAAAGAGGTCATATTCCATCAAGCCAGAGGATGCCACAGTTATGTCACATGAGAGATCACTGGCATATTACGAAGAGAAGTGTGTGGAGAAGACCCCAACTGATACTAAATCAAAGGTGAATTCAACTGTGGTGAAAGAGTCAACTGTGGTCACACCAGAGACCAAGAATACTGAGGAAGAAAAACACTTCACACTGAATCGACAGCAAGCTTCTAACATTGTTGACTTAAGCACTCTGGTCGACATAATTAACAGTCACCCAGAAATGAGGGAGGAACTGGTGCGCCTCTCAGAGGTGAGACAGGCTGTTTCCTCGATTGAGGATGTTCCGACGAAGATCGTGGATGGCACAACAGCTGCTCCATCAAAACCAACTAACGTCACAGAGTTAGTCTTCAGTGCCACTGGTGTGGAGGTATCTCAAGCAGCTGATGTTCTCCCTGCTACCAACGCTAGTCAAACGACTACCACTTCCCTCACATTATTCGAGAAGTTTCAGGTGATAGATGCGGACACGTCTCTGAAGGTTGATGCTGAACATTACCAGGTTCAAGATGTAACCGAGTTGGACTTGCATCCCAGTCCCATGGAACTTGCTATGTTGTCACCTCTGTCTTTGTCTCCTGGTGGATCCTCAACCAAAAGTTTTGATGTCAGGAGACCTCATATACCTCTGAGTAGACCCGAAGTCATCCCAACGAAATCGGAGGGTATCCCAGAGAAATCTGAGGGTATCCCAAAGAAATCTGAGGGTATCCCAACGAAATCTGAGAGCACCCCAAAGAAATCTGAGGGTATCCCAAAGAAATCTGATGGCACCCCAAAGGAACCCAGTGTTATTCGTAAGAAGTTGAAGAAAACTGAGAAAACTGTACGTTCACCGAGGGCAACTGAATGTGTGCTTCCAACTCAAGATGTGACATCAGTACCAGTAGCGGCGATCGCCCAGTTAGTGGAGAGTACTGTGCGGAACACAGTCGATGCAGTGGCCAGTGCCATTATAGCTGCAGCAAGGCATCATCCCTTGCCCCCTGAGCAGGATTTACGACCCATGACCACACAGCTGATGGCAACCAATGTCCATTTAGGTGAGGTAGCTGCACAGGTGAAGAGGACCCAGGGCACCCAAAGTCAACTCGACGACTCAATAAAACAAATAACTACATCACTTTCTGGAATGAAGCTGGAATTGAGTAGATTGAATAAGGCCACGTACGACCTTACAACGGTGATGAAGAATGTCGACCAGTCCCTCACCACACAGACTAGTGCCATACGGACGCTCTTCCAAGGGGCCATCGACACCCAAGCTGGGCTTACCAATGCCATGCAACTACAGGCAGGGGGATTCCATTCCCTGATTAATAAAGTCTCTGGCCTGGTCGAAGATGAGAGGAGAGGCGGCCAAGTGTCTGACCTTGTTCGGAAAATTCTGAATGTGAATGGACCAACTGGGAATGGAGATTCCACTCCGAATAATTCAGCGGCATACCTTCCAAAACATGTGGTACCACCACCAAAGCCGAAAGAAGCAACCAAGTCCAAGAGTTTGGAGTCGGCTCGTTCCTCCTCTGCATCGTCTGGGAAGCATCCCAGAGAAGACAGCCCAGACCGGAACCAGGGTAAACGCCACCGATCATCTCCCCCAAGACATCCAGCACAGCGTGCCTACACCTCTCAATGGTCTGACCGCAGTCCAAGGAAGAATACAGGTCCATGGAGGGGCAGGGATTACTGAAACCGTAGTTGTAAATGGAAATTCATAAGTGTTTTCGTAAGGACATCTTCGGTTACAACTGGGAAACCTGAGTGAAATTCATAACTGTTTTAATATGCACTTCGCGAGGACATCTTCGATTTCACCTGGGAATTTGTGCGCGATTCTGTGATCATTGTGGATTCATGGACTGTTCTAGTGCTCAGGTGAATTGTGTTGTGAACTTTGTTATTTGTGACCCATAGACACGGGTGGAACATCAATCGTTTCGACTTTCCATGTGCCAAACAAATGAACTTTTAATCAACTGTAAATATGTTGACAATATTTTATGGACTTTGAGGTGAACGAGGACGTCTTCACCTCAAGTAGGGGACAGTGAGACGACCAACAACTTGTTACATTTGCACATGATATGTATTGTTAAATTATTGCTGATCCATTCTTTGTTGAAATATATATATGTTTTGTTCTATAAATATTTCCCCTCGTGTGTTTCTTTACAGTCGTTAAAAATTAAGCTCAATTCGCTGTGCTAACGAATTTATAGCACATGGGCAGTTCTACTTGCATGTTGTTGTTGTACTTCGTTTGTGCCATTTGGCCATGGTTTTGCGCTGAATGTCTTTAAATAATAGAGATACAGTGGATTAATTGTTCAGCGAAGCTAAAGTAATGCATTACCTTGATCACCCATCACATAACAAGTTGTGGTTTGATGTATTTCGGTAGTTATCACTCAAAACAGCTAGGTATTTTACTCTGCATCAGACGAAGTCAGCCATGTTCGATTCATGAAATACTCTCAAGCCAGTTAGGTTGTATTTCTCATTTGTGATAAAGGTAAAGCTTATCTTTGATAAATAGATCGCTGTGTAAACTATATTTATTATCTGTTTCCAGTAAGTGATAATTCTACAAATTCTCCGAATAGTTTCAGCGATATAACGTTTTCTGGTGTTCGACATTTTGGGTTCGAGGCTGTGAACTGAAGTGTATAAAAGCGGGAGATTTGTATTATTCTGGGACTTGGTCCATATATTTGACCGAGTTCACACCTTTCTCTCCTGAATTCATACAGACCCCAAACTCCTCTCACAGAGCTGCCACAGAAACCTGAGGTATGGCAATACTTCATATTTATTTACAGATAACTGCAGAACCAATTCTGATGTTAAATGTCCCTAAATCCATAACTCTGCTTTGACTCCCTGTATGAGCCAGGACATTTATATCCTAAGAAATCATGGGGTTACTGTCAGATTAATGGACTACATAGACGTTTCTCATATATTTTCTAATCAAGTGAAGCTAGACAACAGTTTAACAGCATTCTGGAGTATTGAAAGTTATATACAGCTAAAATTATTATTGTACCCGATGTTTTAGATACTGTGTGTGTGTATCAGTGGTAAACCCCATGAACTCATTGGGTCTAACAGTATTCAACTGCAGCTGTCCCTATAGGATTCAAGTGGTCAACCCCATGAACTCATTGGGTCTAACAGTATTCAACTGCAGCGGCCTATATTAGATTCAAGTGGTCAACCCCATGAACTCATTGGGTCTAACAGTATTCAACTGCAGCTGTCCCTATGGGTTTGAGTGAGCAACCCCATGACTTCCTTGGTTCTTACAACAGTATTCAACTGCAGCCCACACTAATGGTCCCAGTTAGGTACCCCACGGAGGCAATGTACAGATGTTGACAGTATTCAACTGCAGCCCACACTAATGGTCCCAGTTAGGTACCCCACGGAGGCAATGTACAGATGTTGACAGTATTCAACTACAGCCCACACTAATGGTCCCAGTTAGGTACCCCACGGAGGCAATGTGTGGATGTTGACAGTATTCAACTGCAGCCACCCCTGTTGTTACTACAGAGGCATCTGAGGAAATATACGGTTAATCTTATGCTTATGCACTCAGTTCACCTTCAGAACCGACTAGCAGTGGGTTATTAGAAAACAATTAATAGACACAAAGTCAAAGCAGTTAAGAGAATTACCGTACTTTAATTACATAAGGTACCTGACGAATACAACTGTGATTGCTACTCCAGCCTTACCGATATTCAACAGTGAATAAAAGATTTTATTGGTTACACCGAAATTATGATCTTGTTTCAGTTTCTTCTTGTTTGTGTTTCCTGATCTTCATGGGTGCAGGGTCAACATATAACAGCATAGGGTGTGTTGTTTATCCAAGCTGATCAATCCGTTTGACAACTCTAGGTTTTCATCTGTTGATTGCCTGAAATAGATCTGTCGTAACTGGAATTCACTTGAGCTTAGCGACTGCGTGATCGCTACAATATGAAAGGTGGAGGTACGGATATTCTCTATAGTCAATATATAGAATATGCCCCACCGTTTGATCCGCCGACTCTTGTGATGCAACGTTACTTGAGAATACCAAATTAATTTGGAGCGTAACTTGGATTTTCGAATCGGACCAAAAAAGGTATCTTGCACTAATAGGCCCCATGTGAGACCTGTGTACCAACTTTCAGAAAAATCCATGAAATATTTCCAAGAATTCACGGTAACAATGTTTCAAGGGGAAATTCAAGATGGCCGCCTTGTGGCCATATTGGATCTTCGATTCGGACCGAAAAAGGTACCGTGCACAACTAGACCATAAGGGGAACCTGTGTACCAAATTTGAGAAAGATCCATGCAGTACTTCCTGAGAAATCACGATAACAAATTTGCATGGGAAAATCCAAGATGGCGGCCTGTTTTGCCATATTGAATTTTCGAATCGGACCAGAAAAGGTATCTTGTACAACTAGACGACAAGGTGAACCTGTGTACCTAATTTAACAAAGATCCATGCAGTAGTTCCTGAGAAATCGCAATAACAAAGTTTCATGCGGAAATCCAAGATTGCCGCCTGATGGACATGTTGGATTTTGGAATCGGACCAAAAAAGGTTTCTTGCACAACTGGACCCCAAGGGGAACATGTGTACCAAATTTGAGAAAGATCCATGAAGTAGTTCCTGAGAAATCGCGATAACAAGTTTTCATATGGGAATCCAAGATGGCTGCCTGGTGGCCATATTGGATTTTCGAATCGGACCAGAAAAGGTTTCTTGCGCAACTAGACCCCAAGGGGAACCTGTGTACCAAATTTGAAAAAGATCCATGCAGTAGTTCCTGAGAAATCGCGGTAACAAGGTTTCATGGGGAAATCCAAGATGGCTGCCTGGTGGCCATATTGGATTTTCGAATCGGACCAAAAAAGGTTTCTTGTACAACTAGATCCCAAGGGGAACATGTGTACCAAATTTGAGAAAGATCCATGAAGTAGTTCCTGAGAAATCGCGATAACAAGTTTTCATATGGGAATCCAAGATGGCTGCCTAGTGGCCATATTGGATTTCGGAATCGGACGAAAAAAGGTTTCTTGCACAACTAGACCCCAAGTTGTGGGGAACCTGTGTACACAATTCTGTGTACCAAATTTGAGAAAGATCCGTGCAGTAGTTCCTGAGAAAACGCGATAACAAGGTTTCATGGAGAAATCCAAGATGGTTGCCTGGTGGCCATATTGGATTTTCAAATCGGACCAAAAAAGGTTTCTTGCACAACTAGACCCCAAGGGGAACCTGCGTAACAAATTTGAGAAAGATCTATGCAGTTGTTCCTGAGAAATCATGATAAGGTTTTACGGGAAAATCCAAGATGGCTGCCTGGTGGCCATATTGGATTTTCGAATCGGTCCAGAAAAGGTATCTTCACATCTAGACTCCAAGAGAAACCTGTGTACCAAATTTCAGAAATATCCGTGCAGTAGTTCCTGACACATCGCGATAACAAGGTATTACGGGAAAATCCAAGATGGCCGCCGTGGCCATATTGGATTTTCGAATCGGACGAGAAAAGATATCTGCACATCTAGACCCCAAGAGGAACCTGTGTACAAAATTTCAGAAAGATCCGTGCAGTAGTTCCTGAGAAATCGCGATAACAAGGTTTCATGGGGAAATCCAAGATGGCCGCCCTGTGGCCATATTGGATTTTCGAATCGGACCAGAAAAGGTATCTGCACATCTAGACCCCAAGGGGAACCTGTGTACCAAATTTCAGAAAGATCCGTGCCGTAGTTCCTGGGAAATCACGATAACAAGGTTTCATGGGGAAATCCAAGATGGCAGCCCTGTGGCCATATTGGATTTTCGAATTGGACCAGAAAAGGTATCTGCACATCTAGATCCCAAGGGGAACCTGTGTACCAAATTTCAGAAAGATCCACGCAGTAGTTCCTGAGAAATCGTGACAACAAGGTTTCATGGGGAAATCCAAGATGGCCGCCCTGTGGCCATATTGGATTTTCGAATTGGGCTAGAAAAGTTATCTGCACAACTAGACCCCAAGGGCAACATATGTGCGAAATTTCAGAAAGATCCGTGCAGTAGTTCCTGAGAAATCGCGATAACAAGAATTGTTTACGGACGGACGACGGACGGACGGACAGACGGACGGACGGACTGACTGACGGACGACGGACCACGGACAAAAGGCGATTTGAACAGCCCACCATCTGGTGATGGTGGGCTAAAAATGCCAACAACTGGAAGTCAACGAATTGTTGTTGTAAAATGCTGCTTATAGTACTTAGGCAACAAAGACATTCAACATGAATCGGGAACCTTCACTGGCTGTGTGATCTATCACTGTTTCATGGTACCCATATTTCGACAGTGACGTGGTATGACAGAGCTTGAAAATAGTGGATGTTTCACCAGCTTAGCCGATATTGCATGGTTTTAAGTTACTGTTGAAGTATGAGGCTGTTGCAACCCACACGAACTTCGGTAGCTTGATCTGGAAGACAACCACAGCCACAATGAAGATGAGAATGTTGTTGGCAGTTAAAAGTATATGACTTCACATACGTTACAGTTTTTGACTTTGAGAAAATTGGTCAACGTCAGTCATATTCATGGACTCCAGGTCCATCATCAGTTGCATATGTGGTATTAATTTAGAAAGCCAAGATATATTTCATGTTTTATCATAATAAAAAGTATATAACCTTGAAAAAAAAAAGGTTCAGTCAACTGGGATAGGATTCTAGTCAAGTCACCAATTGCACATGCATTATGAATTTGGAGAGCCTATCTTCACTCCTTTAAAAATTATTGCTAATGTTAAATTTAACCTTGAAAAAACAGGTGAAGGTCAGTAATTTCCAAGACAGACAGATAGACAGGCAGACAGATGGACAGACAGATGACATGGACAATTCAGTTCCATTTGAGGCATCATTACATATTATCTTCAAAGTCTAAATATTCTGACAAAATGCACCAGAACACACCATTTTACTTAAATTATACATAAAAATTCCCCATATAACTTTGTGGTGAACAGCGGCTATCAAAACACAACAAATTTCCCAGGAGATAGCACACAAAGTCTGACCTGTAAATATTAAGCGGTTCCAGAAATATTCACGTTTAAACTCAAGGCGGCGGCAGCAGCGAATCCAGTGGAGCCGTTGCAGTCTCTCTTAGTTTAAGGCCTACCCGGGGGATTCCCGGGTGTGTAAACGGGAATAGGACCGGGCCCTACCCGTGGGGTACCAGGGTATGAAAAGGAATATGACCCATACATCATGATATGACTGAAATATAGTTGAAAGTGACATTAAATCATATTCCCTCACTCAGTCACTTAGTTTTAAGGAGAGTGAATGATAAATTTTATTCCAGGAGAGCTTTTGATGCACTCTCCTCCAATTTCAAAAGGCAATGAAGAGTGATATTGGAGAGAGTGATCACTCTCACATCATTCATGCAAAACAAATTTTTTCCATGAGAGACAGAAGTGGACATTTTCTTGGCAAGGCGATGATAGTTATCTGCATTTATTCCATAGAATCATCAAGGATATGACCACTCATTTAGCTATTCAACAAATCTAATGACACAAGCTCTTACATGTTGCTAATTGCTGTTTTTTCATAATAAGAAACAGTTAGTTCAAGGTCTATAGAAGTGGAGGAAGACCTGGAGGTTTCCAAAAAAAAAAAAAAAAAATGCAGATCAACCAACTCAATTTTTGTTTAGCCGCCCTGTTTAGCAAAGAACTTTTTTGAGGCTTATTGCTTGCATAAACCACTGGAGGAGATGGGGATTGGGGTACACTGGGACATTTATCACCTTCTTGGAAAAATCTCTGCCATTATTGTCCTGTAATGTAGCCTTCTATAATCTCGTTATAACTTATATTTAGTATGACATCATCACACAAAAAATTCTGAAATATTTGTTATTACTTTTCTCCAGAATTCGTTTTTAAAAACATGAAAAAAGATGTCCCAGTTTGCCCCACTATGAGGTACAGTGGAACACCCACTGGGATGTGATGGGACAATAATGAAAATACTTATAGCAAGTATACTAATTATGTCTCATAGGAGTTTAGAAGGTTCAACAGCGATGATCAAGTTAGTTGCTATTTTAGACCCCCACATTACATAAAGTATTTCCCAGGTGCCAAATTTGAGCCCATGGAGGGGCATGCATCTGTACCAGCCTAAAGTACAATGCACATACTGATAGTTCCATATTCAAAGAGCAGTCACATCAGGGGCAATAACTCTGTCAACAGTTTTTGCAGCTCATGTTCTGCTTGACAATGAAATCGTTCTTTCTTATCCATTATTGATCGTCAGAGTATTACCGGTACCATTTCCTCACCACTTTCTATTACAATGATTTTGATACATGTATGTTGTATATGAGTCCAAGATGAGCCATATATGTCCACTGATAGTGAATCAACATAATTATCTTAGAAATCTTTGAAGCAGCATGGAATCAAACACCCTCTATCCAGCCTATAAAACACTGAGGACAGCGCACAAGACACAGACAGGACGCTTACATGGTGCAATAAAGTGATATTACAGTGCTTGACATCATATTATCAAGTTCCTGTTGCTTCTCAGCAAAATGCATTGAAGCCACAGGAACTAATGAACCATGTTATAAAGAGGGACAAGTATTATGCTTATAGGCTGACTATATCCATGCAATAAAAACTTACGTTCCAAAAAATCTGGATCAAGCTCTTGCATCAAGCCATACTGTTCATTTTCCCACAGAGCCATCATAAAGTCCTTGAACCAATAGTCACGTCGCCTGGGTAATTTGTCAAACAACAACATAGTACCCACTATGTTTCCATTGTTATTCGTATCACGGCAGATTTCTTCGCAGTCCTGTCCAGTTAGGCAACCTTTGCTTTGTAAAAATGGGCAGAGCAGGATAGGATCAATCTTATCTTGTACAGCTGGCCCAATAACTTTCAGTAAGTACCTAGGATACTCATCATCTTTCACAGGCTTTCCTTCCAAAATATTGGAAACTCTGGTATACCCTAGCAAAGAAAATCCTAATGTCAATCTACTGTACATATAACGATATATATACACACCGAAGTTGCCCATTGGTGAAAACTGTGTAATGATGCAGTATGGTACCGGTACAACGGTACCACAGCATTATACAGAGAGAACACGCAACCACCAACAGTACCACTACGTAAGAGGTTGCGTGACCACTGGCAGTAATCTCTCCAATAATTCTCACACACAGTCACTTTAGAATTCAAATCCAGAAAATATTCTGCCAAAATTCAGCTCTGGATGTCCAGATCTGGGCTATTTTACAGAATGTTGGCAAAAGAAAATGCCTCAGTCTAAGTTTTTAATTTAATTTAGTAAATAGCTGATCAAAAAGTGTTTTGATTATTAGAGAGAGATTACTAGATGTTTTCGCTGATGGAATGTTGGTGTGTATATGTACATATATGTGACAACTACAATATAATTCCATTTCTGTCTGGCAATGCAGGTTATTTTAGTGGTGAACAATGAGAATTTTTATTAAATTAGAAAGATACTCAATTTGAGTACAGGGATCCCTGTTACCACCCTCAACATGCTCAAAACATTAATTTTAATTTTTGGGTGATCTTGTGAGGCATTTCAGAACAAATTTGGTTAGCAATGGTGTTGTCTTTAAGAGTTTTACATGTGTATACTTGCCCACATCTTTACTCTTGAGAACATCAATGAAAGCTGTCCATACACCTGCTGACTGGCATGTTTCCATTTTCTCAAAAAACATTTTGGCAGCTTTTTGGATACCCTTGCGTCTTTCTGTCTTCCGTATCTCATCCATGAAATCCTCTGCAAAGTACAGATATATATTACCAGTGATTAAGTGGATGCTGGCATGAATATTAACTAAATTATTTACCTAAACTGAAGAAAAGAAAACACGTTATCAGGCTGCTATTACAGCCCCCACAATCAGGATATAATTATCTCACCTCGGCTAAAATCATGTGACATAAAAAAAACCTCCCATTTTATTTATAAAAAATGTTGGTATTTATTATCAAATCAAACCTGCTATCAATCTTAATTTGCCCAACCCTTCCTCCCCACTCGCTGTGGTCTTAATACAAACATGTCTTGTGCCACACGGGGAAAAAGAGGCCATACATGCGCAGAGGCACGCCACCTATCAGATGATCAAGGGGAGATAATTTCTATTGCAGAGATCACCAAATAGGAGGAATATATTCCATATTCCTGCAATGGAAATTGGGCATTGTTCCTGGTTGCGAACAAATGCACCAGTTGCCGTCCCCAAATGAATGCTAGCCTTTGGAATGCCTCTGTGTGAAGATATGTCATTCCATCTGTAGTACATTGTCTGCTCTGGAAATACTGTCAGTGATGACATTCAGGTGACCTGGGACATGTTGTGCTGTGACTTGACATCGCTGAGACTGTGCCCATTGGAATATTACAGGTCCAACGTCTCTTGGAACAGTTATTGGGATCTCAATTTGTTGATGTAACTGACCGCCGTAGCGTTATCAGTCGCAATCTCTACGGATGTGTTGTGTAGTTGAGAACTCCAATGGCGGACTGCCATGTTGACTGCAGACCTCTCTAGGATGTTGATTTTTTGCTTGGCCTGCTGTGAGGTTCATCTGCTGGATATCTGTTGATCCCCTAGATGGCTCCCATCAATGACGCATCGGTGAATAGGTGCCTCTCCAAGCGAGGTCATTTTAGTGGGATCCCAGGTATCATGTTCTCCCTGGACTGCCACCATTCTAGAAAGGGATGAACATGTTCCGGGATGGGAACCTAAGGGTCGAGTATTCTTACTCGAAGGTACGGCTGCAGATGAAGCTGTAAGGGGCAAACCTGGATCTGGCTGAACTGAGTTAGGTCCTGAGAGGAAGGTAGCTCCAAGGAGGCCTTACCAGAGACGTAAGTGAAGTGACCAGGAAGATAAAAATCTTGGGATGAGAGTCTGTATCTTTATCCAGCACTGTCCTCCGGTGATAAAACTATCCGTTTCTGAGTGTCAAAGACTGCCCTGATGTACTGGCGTCGCTGTGACGTCCAGTTCTGACGTCTCCAGATGTGAAATGAATCCCAGATGCTTGAGGACTTGCATGATGAACTGTAGATGAGATTTGAGTGTTGGCATCTCTAACTCTCAGATGAGAAAAGCATCAATGTATTAATCTATGTTGGTTTCCCAGAGATGGATTAATGTCATGACTGGAGATGTGATTCCGGTGAAGCACCAAGGAGCGTTCGAGACGCCGAACGGTAGTACCTGCCACTTGAATCATTTCCCAGGTAACGCAGATGAAGTTAATGAATAGGAACGTGAAGGTAGGTGTGCTGCAGTTCGATGGAGGCTATATCCAATCTCCCGGTTGTAGGCGGGACCGTAGTGATTTTTCCTGTTTGCTCTAATTTTTTACAAGCTTGATAGGTCAGCAATGGTCAGATAATGACAAATATGTAATGGTTACACTGATAATGTCATTTTTGTTAGGGCAGTTTTTGGTACGCTTTATGATAGAATACGCCAAATGGCAATTCTTGTCTGGACTCTTAGAAAACTGGGTCACTCTTCCACTTGGCCGAGTCCCGGGGCTGACACTGGCTTGACTACCATCTCCATTCAGGTGTCCATGTTCGGTCAGCGTCTCCGGATATTCGCTTAAGACTGAGATCAGTGAGTAGGGCGTGCGTGGCTGATTGCTTATCACCAGGACTTCTCTTGACATCAGCGACCGCCTTGAGAAGAACCTAATACGTCATTCCCCAGCATATCTGTGCCAGGTTTCATCCATGGTTGGCTTGTCTGTGGCGAATAGTGAGGTCGCTGTGGCCCGCTTGCACAAGCTTGTGTGGTGGCTCATTAGCGTCCGCCTCCTCCTTGTCCTTCTCCAGATTCGGCATTTGCAGGAACAAGGTGTAATCTTAGCCGTGAAAGCCATTTTGTCGTGCTCTTCCACTGGATCATGAGTTGAAGAAGACGACTTTTCTGATGAGGATGTCGAAGACACCTGGTGTTGATGCTCCGGAGAAGAATCTCGTTGGTTGAAGTGATGTTCCGAACTGGACGACCGACTCCTCTCACATACCACTTTGATGGAAGTTGAGCACGATCTTGAATCTGCATTTCTTAAACGTGGATCACCTGAATCCGGGGTTCTGCTGTTGGTTTTGCAGCATCCAATCCCCTAGGTACATCCTTGGACTTCACCCCCGAATGAGAAGAACCTTATGTCGTTCCCCATGTATCTGTGCCAGGTCAGATCATCCCAGTTGGCACACTCACGGCATCTGTCTACAACAAATTTGTGCCCGACATTTAAAGCAAAATAAATGCGGGTATTCTTTGGGCCAGAAATGATGGCAAGGTTCATATCGTTTAATGTGCTTGACAGATTGGGTGACTAGATCGGACATCAGTAGTCTAGAATGTAATTTCAGTTAAAAATAACCCTAGGATACATATATAATATCTTGGATTTACTTGATAAAGAGACTGAGGATGGACATGCGCAGGCATGCCACCTTAAGTCAACGATCAAGGGGAGATAATTTCTATTGCATAGATCTCCAAATATGAGGAATTTTAGCATACATTAAAAGCAGGTGAAGATTTGAGCAATAAATGTTAATAATTGCCGAGGTGAACTGATTATGCGACAACATTTACCACCACAATTGCTGAATGCTCAAGACTAAATATAGTTACACATGCTCTGTGGGTGACATTTTAGAAAAACATGAATATCTAATTGGCTTGTTTGATCACTCAACATCTTTATTTAAAATCGAGTGCATTTCTCAATCTGGATCATATGATCTCTTGCTTGAGCTCTAGAGTTGAGATACTGGGCTGGGGGGGGGGGGGACATTTAGGTAGCTCAAGCTGCAACAAAATTGGAAGGCTCAAATCCATTGTCTTTAATGTTTCAAGTTGAATACTACATGAACATTCTGTCATTTCCTTTGACCATATAAGCAGTAACTGTGGCACAGGCCTAATAACAGGAGTATACTGGCACTGCCACTACTGGCCATGCACAGCTATTGAAGGTTTTGAAGTTGAAAACTATCCTAACATAAACAAGCTGCTATGAGAGGCATTGTGTTGCTTTATTCAATCACATCATGTTTTTGTCCAAAAATTGGCTATCTATATTCAAAAACGGGCATTTATATTAAATATTACAAATAGGTGGTTTAAATAATGAATGGTATTTGATGGTGAAGATGGCATGACTTTACTATTCCTATATATTCAATATACTGAAGATAGGTTCTCATGATAATAATAAAACATGACTGTTACATTTGTTGGATTATTGAATGAGAATCAAACATATTCAATTATAGAATACAATTTTAGTTGAATTTGTTTGAAATTATGGGATACCACATTTTGATTTCAGCGACCAATCAAATTCCAGCTTATAGGCGTTTTTTTTTGGCAGGGCTGTTGAACTTCTGTAACTAAACACAGCAAGTAGATCAGTGACCAAATCATGAATGACCAACGTTCGTTTTCACATGTTTCATGGAAATCAAACACTAGTTTGATACCGGTGTAAACCTAGATATGTTAGATCTATAAATAATCAGATATGCGATTTTAGCAATTTCAATGCTGGAATACACCGCAAACAGTGAACAACGCTTCTTGCTTTCGCTTGTATACTACGTCAGGCACCATATATGAAATGGTCAGTCTGCTCAAGATAATGACCCAGTTTCGCGTGAAGACATTATCCCAGGCTGCGGTCTACATGAACTACTCTATTCTATTCTGTGTTCGTTAATTGAACATGTAGGCCTAATTTCATACATTTATGTTCAATGTTTGCAATATATGTATGCAATCTTTATAAACTATATATTCAATCTTTGCAGAACATATATTAAATCTTTGCAAAATATATATTTGATCTTTCACATAATATATTCAATATTTTATCATTCATTGGATAATCCGAGATAAAAACATAGCTGACTTTGTATATACCGGTATTATACGTTTTGGATTAGCCCAGGAATGGCTGTAGTCTCGAATGGCTGTGTAACCGACTACAGCCCTGGGGTTCCTCCTATACAAAGTACATCCCACACATTGAACTTTGAATGACATTGTCCAATATCCTAACTGCACACGAAATAATATGGCAGCGAATAGTAATAAACTATACCACATTTTCCTCTACATTGGTACGTCTCGCCGCCTGCCAACTCTCAACACTTAGTAATTCCTCGTTCTTGAGATATCATCTTTTAATCACGCCTTCACGGAGTTTTCTGACATATTTTGTACTCATATTTTTAATGTCTCAGCATAACGAAGATAGCCACGCCCATGTACACGCGCATGCGTTGGACTGTCATTGAACGGGCCCGAAAAATCACACATGCGCCACAGGTTATTAATGACACCGCCATCTCCGGCAAAGTCCGTGCAAGGGAAATTTACATGACTGACAGTTGAATGGCGGTCAGCTGAATATTCAAATCCCTGAAAATCTTGAACAATTAATACCGAGAGTTCTAACTCGGAGGGAAGGGACAAAGGACTACAAGGAGAATAACGAGGTACATTTTATTATCACCAGCTACCGGTACTGTGTTCTATTATGTGCTGCGGCGGAGCCGTTAAATCTTCCGAAACGCAGGCGTTTCGGAAGTCCTGCGTTTCGGAAGTCAAAACTTCGTGGTATGAAATGTAAAAGGAATTAAGGAACTACAGCTGTGTATGGAAGAAGAGGAGCGAAGAACAGCCACGCCCACCTACACAGCAAAGGTTCTATAGCTAGTTTTGGATTAACCCAGAAACTCTGGCTGTGATAGGTGAAAATAGGTAAGGGGGCGTGGCATTCCTATCACAGCCCAGATCGTGCCTAGGTTAAATTTTGGCGATAAAAATTTATGCGCGAAAAGCGGCTTTTCGCTGACGAAAAAATATGCCAATTTGATACAGTTTGACCGACCTTAGCTTCTTTAACCATGTACCATGTGTACCGGTACCATCTCTCATGACTGTATTGATGCTGACAAAAAGTGATCAAATGTGCGAGAAAAAACTTCCATTGATTTTAACGTTTTCGCGCCTTTCTGCCATCTTCTAGCTAAATAATATATAGCCCTCAAGAGTATGAGGGCTATAGGTCGGTCCCAGTCACCTCCTCCAGCGAGGGTTTTAGATAATTTTATTACGAATCACCCACCTCTGAAACTGCCGTACACCTAATCTCTATCCCCTCCTGCGCACTATTTTAAACTCTTGAGCACTATTGTGAAATAGTAACGAATATATCGCCGTCTGAATTTTCCAGTCGACAACTTCCACTTTACACGCGCCATGTTCAATTGCAAACGGCCAGCACACATAATACAGTGACGTCACCAACATGGCGCGTAGAGAGTTGAAGTTTTCGACTAGAAAATTCAGACGGCGATATATTCGTTACTATTTCACAATAGTGCTCAAGATTTTAAAATAGTGCGCAGGAGGGGATAGAGATTAGGTGTACGGCAGTTTCAGAGGTGGGTGATTCGTAATAAAATTATCTAAAACCCTCGCTGGAGGTGACTGGGACCGACCTTTTAGCCCTCATACTCTTGAGGGCTATATATTATTTAGCTAGTGACCTTCCTGATCACGTGAATAAACAGACGTCGCTATTGGTTCTTGATGACGCGAGTCAGAAGACCAACCCCATTCTGCGCATGTCCCTGTAAACTATGGCGAAAGAAACCCAACGGCAAAATGACAAAATCCGTGTTTGATGGCAGATTCCATCTAATTAAAGGAGTCATTAGGTGGTTGTCATAGTGCTGGAGATGCCAAATCATATTATTTATTTGACAAAATGCTTTTTGTGCGTCTGTCTCAATTCCCCACGCCGTGTGCAGTTAAAGATCTCGAGCGACTGACGTCTTATTTATTTTTTTCCTTTTCGGTCTGTATATGATTCGGGCTGAAGGGGTCAGCAACAACAACCAAAAATAAAAAAAACAGACTCCTTAAGCCGATGTTTTCGGGCTAGTTTTGGATATAAAAATAAATACGAATAAATTGCAACATTTCGTCTTCCATAAGCTGCACTTCACACACAATATCATTCAAGCTGTTTTGATGCAAAAGTACATGTACATACATACAAAAAATTGATGATATTCATAATTACAAAGACGTTTGTGACTATGATGTTGTTGTTGTAGGCATCACAGGACAGTCAAATATTATTATAAACAAAAACATTTATAAAACATGAACTAGGCTAGATAAAATCAATTTTACCGCCCAGAGATTCCCGAAGTGTAGGGCTGTTAAACAACAACTCTGATGGTCTAATAAATTCCGTGATGAATGGCTCGTACAGCTTCACAAGCTGTCTGATCTCCTCGTCTCTTTCCGTCGCCATTTCCTCGCTGACCGGCAGTTACCAGGTTACTTTCACTTTCAAAATCTAAACTCGTAAGAACAGTCCACCTGCAAATCAGCTACAATCACCAGCTACATTTCTCGTTGTATCAGTCTATTACATCGTTTATAGCTATATATACGAATGAGTACAATTGCGCTAACTCAAATAACGTAGAAGAAATGAAACCAGGAGCCGGTTGACAAAAACATCCAGACGACGAAAACTTTCCCTCGGCTGCTCACGTGACGTCATCGGATTTTCCGCGCGAGGGTCAAGAGTGGGCGAGACTGATTTTTGACTGGGTTACTGCCCCTGTTGTCAAAGTAGAAGACAGAACTTTAACCGCTGGCATTTGAGATGTCAAGTCAAGTAATAGCCGGCCGGCCGGCCAAGGACATCTAAAGCGCGTTAAAAAGTTTTGATGGAATTTTGTTACAACTGTTCTTTAATGTAGTACCCATTTGTTACAAAAATTTCATCAAAACTTTTTTACGCACTTTTGCTGAATTTGGAAAGACATTTTGAGGTCGAACAAAGCCAAAAATGGATAAAAATGTGTTATAACTTAATAAATACCGTACTATCGTTACTCCTATTTATTTATTTATTATTTGTTCATTGAAGGAGCCAACACACACTAGTCCATCATCCCAAGGGTACTAACAGTACTTCATATCGCATAGGGTACTAACAGTATACCTCTCATGATCATCTGGAACCCGAGTTTCAATTTTTTTTTTTTTTTTTTTTTTTTTCCTTCTTTAAATGGGTTGTCACATCAGTAAACGTGTACCGAAATCTATTGACCAAATATTGCAATTAAGATATTATTTTGAAGGTATGGGCATGGGCTATGGTAGCTAAATAATATATAGCCCTCTAGTATGAGGGCTATACGAGACGGTCCCAGTCACCCCCAGCGATAGCTAAGATTCATAGCGTCTCCCTTCCCTCACCGCTATGCCGACGACAAATACATTTCCCTGGTGGTAACTCGAACATCTCCATGGCGCAGTTATTATTACCTTTGCGCCCTATTGGACCTTCATTAACTCGAGAAAATGGGCCGCCATGAATAAAAATACCATATCGATGTTGTGATCATCATCGAAAGTTGGTTGGCTATTTAAACTCAAACAGTTTTTGCAAGATAAATTAAATATTTGCAACGTCGAAAGCGTACATTGCAGTTTTCTTCAGTCCTCATTAGATAATTATGTTAATAAACTATTCACACTATCAGTCCAAGATCAACTGCAGCCAGTCGTTAATAACAAGATGCGGTCGTATCGTCTCTTTAAATTTAACATCTCATACGAACCATATTTATCATTGTGTAGGTCTTTAGAAGTAAGAAAATGTTTTTCAAAATTCAGATTGAGCGACCACAAGTTAGCAATAGAAGTCGGTAGACATACAAGACCAAAAACTCCGATCGAACAACGGCTATGTAGTACATGTCTCACTGTTGAGGATGAAATCCACTTCGTGATCTTTTGTAATAAATTTACGTCAAGTAGGGTCATATTATTTGAGGCAATTACATCACTTTATCCAGCATTCGCGAACTGGACACATAATGAAAAGTTTGTTTTTATAATGTCTTGCCAGGACACAAGACTGACTGGGCAAATCTGCTCTACCATCTTTTTGTGGTTTAATGAACAAAGCAAAACTTGAGGTCCAGTGTTTTGCGTACGTACGGTATTTAGATTACTATATGTATATATACTTCTAGTCATATTATGAGTATTATGATCATATTGTTATATTGCTGTTCAACTGTTAAATGTGGTCATCTTCATTTCATGTTTTGTACTCTGCTGCATTGCTGGTGTCTGTACAATAAAATTTGAATCTTGAATCTTGAATCATCCCCTGTATACACGGGGTCTATTATGACGGAAATGCCCATCTTCTTGACCCTCTATTTCAGGTGATTTTGAGGCCCCATAGGGATAATTTTAACGTCTGTAATTAATTTTTGACCGACGAATGGCCATTTAGTCTGCCATTTCTGTATTTTTATTCATGGCGGCCCATTTTCTCAAATTAATGAAGGTCCAATAGGGCGCAAAGGTAATAATAAGTGCGCCATGGAGATGCTCGAGTTACCACCTGGGAAATGTATTTGTCGTCGGCATAGCGGTGAGGGAAGGGAGACGCTATGAATCTTAGCTACCCCAGCGAGGGGTTTAGATAATTTTATTACGAATCACCCACTTCTGAAACTGCCGTACATCTAATCTCTATCCCCACCTGCGCACTATTTTAAAATCTTGGGCACTATTGTGAAATAGTAACGCATATATCGCCGTCAACCTGTAACCATTTCGGTCATCTATACGCGGTAAGACTGACCCTGGGATCGTGTGTATCCATTTCAGACTACTTTCGGCAACTGCTAGAGGGAATTTCCAGAAATCAATACCACGTGACTTCGTCAGCCAATCCGCTAAAGTCTACCGACGTAACTCCAACGTAACCCGCCATTTTCGAGTCATGTGATGATCTACTTGTTCAAAATTACAGATCTACCACACCTCTTGGATGGTACGAAAGTTATTCATACATATATATTTTGTAAGCCCAGGCAATATCTGTTTCCGAGGTATGTATGAAAACCTGTAATTTATTAGAGTTTTCGAGTCTGTCCTCCGCCGGATGGAGGCCGAACAGAATCCGGCAAACCACCGGATATCGCTCCGCGATAATGGAGACACACGATTCGCAAGCCATCTTATGGATGGCGAAGTGTACGCAAATGATATCGCCGTCTGAATTTTCCAGTCGACAACTTCCATTTCATACGCGCCATGTTCAATTGCAAACGGCCCAGTACACATATACCGTGACGTCACCAACATTGCGCGTAGAGTGTTGAAGTTTTCGACTGGAAAAATTCAGACGCCGATAT